>SMSQ01018973.1:348641-364580 GCA_019453375.1 Ctenoplectra terminalis | reverse complement strand
TTCAATGATAAACGGAGCCGACTTTTTGATCGATGAAGAAGTTAATCATAAAGATTGTTGTCTCGCGACGGAAAATCAGTGTTCTGATCGATTTCAGTGTTATTCGCTGGCCAAAGATTAAACGAAGTGCGCAGAACGACAAAAGTTTTCGAATTGTGAAAACTTTGTTCTCCGATTTGTTACAGTGTCGAATCGAGCGAGTCGCGAGAACGCCGGTCGACAGGTTAACCGGGCTCGAAGAACCAGTCGATGGAAGCGAAGTTCGCGTCAACAGCGGACGAAGCGTTCGTTAAAAATTGTCGGTACGATTCTGCGACAAACATCCGCTCACGTATTTGCTGGCTGGAGTGTATCGCGAATTATGCGTCGGTGTGAAAAATGTCGAAAAAAATAGCTGCCGCTAATTGTGATACACAGTTACGACGACGCAACGGTGTGTGCTACGACACCGGCAAATAATTCAACCGAGTTGTAGCGTGTTGTAAAACCAATATCGATCGATCGGCAAGCGAATGTTGCGAGGGCGCGTATAAAAACGAAGCGAACGAGAAAATGAATCGGACGAGGGAAATGCGAGTAGCGGAGCGGCAATAAACCACAAATCATTGTTTTATGAATATTCAGGATCGGCCGCGAAAATAACGTCGCTGTGAGAGATCGATCGGTATTTCCTTCCTTCCTTCCTTCCTTCATCCTTATGCCGTCGTTTCAAGCTCGCCTTATGCAAATGCGCCATCTATATCACACCAAGCTTCCCTTCTTGCTCCTCCTACAACCGCTCCTTTCAGCTCCTTTCAGCTCCTTTCAGCTCCTTTCAGCTCCTTTCAACTCATTTCAGCTCATTTCTGTTTTCCGTGGAAATCCTGTCCGACATGGATCCAACGGAGCACGTATGCATGCGCGCGATACTTGTCGGTTCTCTTGCTAAACGGATCAAGACGAGTTGTGTCAGGTAAAGCTCTGCCGATACAGTGCTAACTAAACTTTATGCCTCTGGGATAGCTGAATGTCGGCGAACATCATGATGAGATTGCGACGCGGCGAGTGATATTTACATCGAGTTGAATATCATCGAGCTAACTTTGAGCAATAGTTGATCACTCGAAGCGAAATTCGTAGTGAATCGACTGTAAATTGGCGCGTAAAGTTTGCAGAAATTACCTTGATAATGTACAGAATTCATTTTTGAGGAACAAAAGTTGATGCTCGATGCTAGATACTCGATACCGCGGGTACTCGGTAAAAGGGAAGAGCGGACAAGGAAAAATGGTAGGTAACGCTCTTCTTTGTAGCCGGATGAACGAGACGAGGACTCTGCTAAGCAGAAGCAGTTCGAGAATAAGGAGAGACGGTTGCTAGCTTTTCCTCCATTTATCCGCCGGCCATAGGGAATGAAATTACGAGACTTCGTCCGGAAGTTTATAAGGGTGAAGATAGATTTCAAGTTTTCGTTCCAAGTGTTTCCGTACAATTTTTCCAAAGTTCTCTGGACCAGTAGGAAACTACCGAATGCATCATACCTTCCGGCGACGGTCGATCGTTTCTTTTTGAAAATTATTTTGAAGAAAATTTAAAGAGAAACCAGCGATCACGTCTTGGAAAACGTTGCAAATCTTCGGTCAGCTTTGACAGGAGAGTTATCGTAAAATTTTCTGTTCAACAACTTACACAGTTGTTGGTCCGAAGCAAAAATTAAATGCTAGGTCACGTAGCAGTACCGTAGAAAAGACTTTTAGCAGTTTTCAAGCATTCCAAGAGTTTTAAGGTGTTGGGTAGTTGAAAGACCTGCGGGACTCATAACGCTTGCACGAGTTCCAGATTTTTCGATCTCAACGAAATTTAAACTACTCTCTAACTAAGTACAAGCCCGTGTAAACGAATCATCTATTAAGATTAATTCGTGAAAACTTTTAATCGGCTTACGCAAAGCAACGGATAAAAGGAGGACGATGCAGAATGTTTAACCGCGACAGGTAGACCAAGTGGCTCCTGATTAATGATTCTTCGACGGTATCTTTCTTCCAACTGTAAATTCTCACGTATCGCTTAAGACTAGTCATTTTACGGAGTTATTAATCGATAGAAGACGGAGAACGAAAAGTCTGGAGAAACATGCCGGGGAGAACTCCTTTACGAGTTCAAGAATCAGACCTCAGTTTTTCAACGTAAAGCCAGGAAATGTACGAAGCAATAGATATTTGTCACGAGTTTATAGTCTCTTTGGTCGCGAGAGAATTTCGATATCGGGACAGATAAGATCGAAGGATCGGATCGTTCGAATATCCCCGGAGGCATCGAACAAACTTACGATATTCCACGCGTCCGCGGGGATCACGGGTCAGGTAAATAATGCTCTTTATTTTGGACGGCGGCGGATAACCACCCCACAGACTCCGCGACTTCATCCTCGTGTCAGCAGATTTTCGACCTGGAAGCTAAAAGTGGTTGAGCTTCGAATATGAAATATCGGTGGTTGAGCTTAAAATAGAACTTTCACGGCGACTGGGATAACCGGTATCGTGCCACACACGTTTGCACTTTACTTTCTGTCGTGAAATCCTCCAAAATCATTTCTACAGAGTGACTACAATCATAGACACTGTCGTGAATGAGAAATTTATGAATCTAGAATAAACGAAGAAATAAAAAACTTTTATCGTTCGAACTAAATTTTCTCCGAACAATTGTGGAACAAGAATATCAACCGGTGTAACGAGAAAAGTAACGTTCATGGCAAAGAATTAAAAGACAAGAAACTACCTGTATTCTCAAATAACGTTGAACGAGTCTATCGACGTTGGACTTTTAAGGTAAAAAATTCTTTTTCAAGCTCCCCTCGAAATCAGAGCTTTCGGCTTGATCTTGAGATTCTGTGGTCATACGCTTTTATATTTCCTCGTACACCTATAACCTATAGTGGCGATTTACGTTGTCACCACTTCTATTATGCGTTACAAAGATACGCTGCTCCGTCGCATCGTATCGTAGCCTTCGTTTCCCTTTTCGCGTGTGTCTTTTGGTCTCGTAGCTCATAAAAAAAAGCAACAGGAACTTTTTCGATCAAACTTACATTATATTTCACGCGTTCCGTTACAAGGCAAACAGTGACAATGTGATAACCGTGGGCTTTATCGTGAAATGGAATTCACAAACTTTTCGTTTTACACCATTCCGTTTATAAAATAGAAAGTTTGTCCGGTCTCATTGGATCGATGAATGCAAAGTTTCCTCAACCTTGCTGTAAAGCTAATCTCTGAATATATGATTTGTATAAATTATTTGTATCAAGGAACTTGAGCTAAACTTGGTATAGATAATTGTTGTACCACTAAATAAATAATACAATGCTACTACTAATAAATTGCATTCCATTGCCAAATGTTCAAAACTGTTTTCCCATTTCCGAGGGGATTTTGTAATTTTGCTTTATATTGATACGAGAAAATTTAAGCATTACATTATTTCGAACACGTAAGCATCACCTAACGCAAATGATTGGAAATTTTGATGTACGAGATTAAAATTTGTCGAATAAAAATCAAATTGCAATTTATAAATCGATGTAAAATATTTTGCGCGTGCTACTAATTTTGGAAAGATTGACCGGCTTAATTATTAAGCTCATTAAATATTTGCATCGTTAATCGTTGAGGCAAAATGAACGAACAACGAATATATTATAGAAAATAATTCTCGAATTAGTTGATTAACGAATAACTCAAACTTGTAACAACAAACCTGGCCGTAGCAAAATCGAATTAGCTTATGTTAATTTTACTAGTCGTTGGACTGGATTTCCTGACTGCAACGATATTAAGCGTAATTAATTGTGTCATCAACGATTACCGTCGAGAAAATACTTCGATATCGTTCGGTATCGCATAACTACCCGACAATTATTAAAGGAGTTATACCGAAACGTAAGAAATTTGAAACACTTATTAAACTTTTGTGTTTCGTTCCGATACAAAGCGAGGATTAACGAGGATGAACTGTTAGAGAGAAAACGCAAACCGTGTATGAGATAAATCTTGTTCAATTTAGCTTGTTAATCATTTATTGCCCGAAGCAACAACGTTATTATTAAAAGAGTTGTGAATTTTTGAAACCAGAACGAAAAAACTCATTATGGTCTAGCATTCGCTAGCGAAACGTATAGCAGCGTTAACTGTAAGACTTACATTTTTGATATAAATTAAAATCTCCGTGGACCATACGTGAGCTCCTCTTCCTCATATTCTGCACAATTATGCGCATAAATTAATTATAAGAAGGTCAAACGGGTGGATAAAATGAAATTACGCTTTTTCCTCGTGGCCGTGTAACGCTGATGCTTTCCCCAGCTAATACACGAATACGTAAATGAAACGAACATTTAACAGGGAAAAACGAATGTCATAATAAGCAACTCACGAGTGGAAATTAAATTGCATAGAAATAAGCTTGACGATAATGCGGTGAAAATAGACGAAATTGAAAGCAACTGGTTTCTCAGAGTGTTGGAAGGACTTGAATGCATTACCATCGCGATAATGATCAATCGACGAAGCTTCAAGCCTCGAAGCGACTTCTAGAGTTCGCCGGGCAACTTCCTTACCCTGTAGACCTGCTGGAAACCCGTTCAAAGAGAAACTAGAACATCATTAAACGGTGAAAAAGAGCGACAATGGTTGTGGCGAGACGGTAAAAGTGACGATGCACGGTGACCCTTCGATTCTCGTTCATTTTTCTTTCATTTTTCGGTCGTCGCCAGAAGAAAAGGATGTAGAGGAAAATAAGCAAGATCGGTGGACTTGGCTCGACCGTGGCAAAAGGTGAGTATCAATTATATGGGTGCCTCCCGTTAGAGATTTCTGGAAATTCGCGTAGTAAGTCAAGCTCGGGGACACTGGAACTCCCCGAAGGGCGAATAATGCCCGGAGGTCGGCCGCTTTTGCATTTGCATATGAATTGGAGGAGCCCCCAGCAACCGTAGGTCGCCACCTCCACGACCGCTTACAGCAGCCGCAGAACACGCTCATCTAGCGCCTCCCTTCTCGGTCAAATTCTCCTGGCCAGAAGCGACGAAAGTAGGTGTACGCTACCATCAGGTGGTTAACGGTAACTGGTTGTTTCCTCGTTTGTTTCGCGATCAGACGTGTCACGTTTTCGTTTTCACGTTACACCAAGTCAACGGAGTCAGAATCACGGTTTCTTGTTTTTCCAGCTACCTCGAACCGTCCTCGGAAACGAACAGACGTGAAACCGGTCTTTCAATATTATACCGAGAGTTACCACGAAAATCAATTAGAGGAAACGCGAAGAGCAACGGGTTCGAGAAGATGGAGGTACGGATAGATTTATAATCCAGACGCGCGCATACGTGTGTCGAAACGTGGAACCATCGACACGACCGTCCTCTGAATACCCATGTCTACCGTTGTTTGCATAAGTGCCTAAGTTTCCTGTATATTTTACCATTTGTCAAAGGCTCAACCGTCTTTAACAGTTTCGAGACGCTTGCTAAAACAAACAGATTATTCATTCTCCTATACGAGAATTTTGGAACCAATTTTTTGGTAACGATGGACGTATATATCTGGAGGTAGTTTTCCGATACATCCTCGTCGCGTTATCGGAAAACGCCAACTTCATCAACAAAGGATCATCGGAAATCACTGCCGTATAAAAGTTTTATAGGTTACCGCGTGTTCCGTTTCACAATCGCAAACTTATTTTACGCAATTATTATTCCACGCCTATGCTACCAAGTCATCGGTATACTCCTAGATTCAACGTTAATAGGGAGCGATGGACCAGATAAATCCCACGTATTTCATATTCCGTTAATTCTTGAAAACTAGTCTTAACTCTTTCGGCTGGAAGGAAGTTTACTCTTAGACCTTTATCTTACCGATATGTACCGATGTGTATCGTTAAACCTATCCAGTGGAACAAAACCGGCTTCTCGAACATATCGCAATTCCATTCCAATTCTATTCCAATGATTTTGCCTAAAATTTGCTTTCCATCCAAACGAAAGTTCATCGCGTCTTGTAACCAATATTCTCATCTAGAAATCCGTACGGTAGGTAAACCAACAAGTGTATAATGCGACTTAGAAAAGGGGTGCGGCTTAGCTCCTTCGTGCATACGTACCTTTCGCCAGTCCTTCGATCCGAACCAGCCAGGACGATGCACTTTAAAGACGATACACGCACGCCTCGAGAGACGTACATCCGCGAAATATGCAGAGAAGAGTTTATCATTCATTATTCGAGCATGGTTACGTAATGTACGTGAAATCCTAACAGCGATTACGGTAGCGAACAACCCCCTGTTGTAACGTGTTCCGGATGCGCAAGGTTTATCTTGTTCCCGGATCGACCAAAAGGAACGCGTATAAAACTTGGTAAATTCAAAAGGATCCTCAGTGGCTTTTAAAACGACACGATACTTAAATATCTTTTTCTTAGATATTTAACCGGATTACCAGATTACGGTTATACTTTGCTCGTCACTGTTCCATCGTAATTTCAGATCTCACCGTTTCTCTTCAAGACTTACGTTTCGCTCTAAGAAAGGCAAACGCGAAGCAATTAAGTCCTAACGGCACGAGGAGAATAACGACAAAGATACGAGAACGGATACTTGTTCCGAAACGAAAGTCAGGTTTCTGACCTCATCTGCGATGGATTGCGACGAGACCACTGTTTACAGTGCACGATAATCCGAGCTAGCTATCCGTAACTTCAGCGCCGGCATGAAAACCAATTAACCTGGCGGCACCAGCATGACCCAGACGCCAGCTATCAGCCTGTAATCGGAGCGCTTGGAAAATTAGCAAGGACCCGGAAAACGCTTCGGCTCGTTAGCGCGGCCGATATCGTGGAAGGAAGCAGAGAAAATCTCCAAACTATATCCGTCGGTGAAGATTTGCGTGCGAGGGAAACGCTGGAATCCATCCAGTTTCTCAATTTCGCAAAAGCACGTTCAAATCTTTCAAAATTCTTATTGCTCTCTGATATCAACGAGGCAACCTTCGTTCAATTTTAGGATCATCGATTCGATTCCATGGGGAAAAAAAAAGTATCGAATAAAGATAAGCTAGAAACGTGGTCCGTTGAAAAACTTGCTTGCAAAATATAATAATTAACAAATGGCATGATAGAACGAAGCTTTTTAGAGTAGTTGCTTAAAATTGTGGGCATTCTTTCCGAGAGACGCGTTTCTCAAAATTTTCATAAATTTAGTCGGAATCAAAGTTTAACCAGCATCGTGGCATCAAGAGTCAGCGGAAAGTTTAGCGAACGTCTTCGTGACGATGGGAGGAGGCGGAGGGAGAACGAGTTGTGAGGGTGTCTGTTGTTTTGGGATTCCAAGTCGCAAATGGAGGTCAAGGAGGAATCCTGGATAGCGTGTCGTCGCTCTCCATCCTTAAGGCAGGCGGTAGATTGTGACCTATAAACGAACAGCGGTCGTCAACAGCGTTCTGGGAAGCGAGATGACGACGGGGATGACGCGTTCTTGCATCTCGAAGGGACCAAAAAAAAGCATAGACAAGAACATTGACCGAACGAAGAACGAAAAGGAGCAAAGGTAGGATTGAATGATACAGCTTTAAATTCGCAGACAGGCAGAACTATTCCTCTTTACACGGCTAAAACTATCTCCTTGGAATTTATCCCGAGGACTCTCTGAACATAGTCGTCTCTCGAGGGGTTGGTTGTAACGGGCTCTCGTGTGTGCGGTTGGGTATAAAAGGGTGAACGCAGCACTGCATTATGCGGATAATCAGCATATCGTTAATTCTCGGATTTACCCCTCAGCTTACAGTCTTCCTCTCTTTTATCTGTTTTTTTATCTCGATATTGCCTGGGAATCATTGACATACACACGTAGCGGTGGTAGCTAGGCTTCTATATCGGTTTCTCTTCCCTTTCGTTTCCGTCTCCACTTCTCGTTTCCTGCTCATTCTCCACGACATGCATATGTTACGCTCGTTCAGCGTACACTGCAGCATATAACTATATGCCACGATGCGTTCGTAAAACAAAGGGCTCGAACTTGCAAAAGATTCAAGATTCAATAATCGCGAGAATCAAGAATCATATTGTGTACTATTTCGCGACACCAACGCGAACATTTTAAGCGTTTCAGCGAAACCAGTCGATTCTGAATATTAATTAATATTGACTTCACCACAGAAGATAGACCGACCAAGGACCTTCGATGAGTACACGCTTGGGAAGGAAATTGAGCTTTTAGATAGACTTCGTTTAATTAAAATAGTTCGGCCATGTACGAAGTTTCGAGTGGAGGACCGAGAAAGTCATTGAATCATTGAGTCCCCTCCAGATTTTTTAATAGGATCTTTTCTTTAAGAAACCGCGGCGGAAAGGATGGCACGAAAATGATTAAGAATATTTTTCAATCTCGCATAGACGTCAATAGAAATGGGAACGAACGAAGAGGATGCAAGGACTATTTGGAAACGTATCTGCACGCACAGCATATCGTGATTCATCGTCTGAAGTACGCCAATTCTTCTCGTTTCCGAGTATAAGCAGGGAGTTGTATTTCAAAAGCCTGTCTCGCGGGATTCAAATATGAACAGGATTCCAACATCGCGTGTCTGCGCGTATGGCAGGAATTTGGAAACACGTAGTATGCGTCACATGTGGCATAAAACGTGTGACAATCGAACTGTCGAGCTAACAACGAAGTTTCTGAAATGGAGAAATTTCTGGTAGCTACTATAATAGTTGCGATATACGAATATCATAAATTAAAGCGTATCGAGAACGTGGCAAACTTGAGTTTCCACGTTTGAGTTACTCGAGCTAGAAAAATAGTCGAGCAACCGCAAAGGGTACGGTGCTTCGTTAAACGTCGCAGCTCCATCAATCCTGACGAAGAGATAATTACCGATCACTCGTGCGGACGAAACAATGTCGAAGCAAGGTAAACTGTTTCCTTTTCTCCAGCGAGTCCGTTCCTTTTATTTCGCTAGAGTGTCGCCGGCAAATCTTATTTAAGGCAGATTTATCGCCGACCCAACCCTGAGATCGAGCTAGGATATTACACCGGACCAGGATGCGCCATTCACAATGCGACTCCTCGACTCAAAAAGTGTCATAACTCAAAAGCCGAGCGTCTCTTCGAGCACTTCCGCCGCTCCAGCACATCGTGTGCCAGAATCTATCCTCTTCCCGTCTCCCTGTCCCGTTTCTCTGACCGAAGGAACCGTTTCGCTTCGCCACAGAGCAAATGGAATCCCCTACTTTTTGTTAATAACGCGAAGACCACTTGCGGAAATCAAAAATCTCACAGTCTCCTGCCGACATTATTCCCAGGACAATCTAAGGCGTTCGCTTCGAATACTTTGGCAAACGATAGAATTTATCGAAGATGCGAAGATGATAACCTTTTTATTCGCATCCCTGATGTCGACTTTGAAAATGATCATAGCTGCGGCACCTTAAGACTTACTTTGCAAAAAGTTTTATAAAAAGTCTTATAAAAAGTTTCGATCGGCTTTAAATTTCTTTAAAGATGGTATTTCCAGAAGAGAAAACCTGATTTAGCTGTACCCTGTACCCGTATCGCGAAATAGATTTGATTCAAAATTTCGCGACTGCTCGAGGAAAGGAATGCACGTTGTTTTGACGTATACGTAGAAGCACGTCGCCACGTAGAAGTACACCGGCGCTCGTTTACATTTATGGGAACACGTAACACGAGAGCATACGGAACCGACGAAGAAGCAGGTCTCGAGCTCGATGTTGAGTTACGATAATCGCATTTCTAAACAGTCCCAGACGTGAGACAGAGTTTTAGGTGAAATGGAGCGTGCCATCGCGGTGGAAAACAGTCTCTAGAAAGAAACTCGAAAGTCGAAACTCGTAACACAATCTGCCAGATCTATCGTGCGTAACGAGCAGGCGATGACATGATCGATACGCGTGTGTCACATCGCCTAGGAAACGAACGCCTTCCCCGCGTTTCATTTTTTCCTCCTGTTTCCCAACAAAGCCCATTAAAGTGCTGGGATTGGCTAATGTGCGCTCGAGCGAACACTATGCGACGCTTTTTGCAGGCTCGGACCGCTTGAATAATTGTGTTTTGCAACGTCTGCACCGGCAAAGTTCCGGGCATGGATCCAAAGAAAAATTAAGCAGAGGGAAACTTTTAAAGCGGACATATAAAAGGAACAATTCCGTTGGACCGAAGTATTCAGTTTTCGGACGATCGCGGAGAACTCCTATCGATCGTTCGATCTTTTCTATCTGTTTGCCAGAGTATAGTGCGACTCGTCGACAGTGGTATGGCTTTTAAAGTGAGTGTACATCACGCGATTGACCATTCCTCATTTTTGTCTAACCGTGATAGGTGAACGTGGAGTTTTGAAGTGGCACGACCAATCAATCGTTTCGTACCATTTAATTATCGGTCGGGACGTCGGCACGCTAACAGAATCGTCCTGTCCTGGTCTACCGGGAGTTCTATCGATTTCCCGTGA
This sequence comes from Ctenoplectra terminalis, assembly GCA_019453375.1. Taxonomy (NCBI): domain Eukaryota; kingdom Metazoa; phylum Arthropoda; class Insecta; order Hymenoptera; family Apidae; genus Ctenoplectra; species Ctenoplectra terminalis. Next base: position 354,079 of record SMSQ01018973.1, on the reverse strand, counting down.
CATCGGTTAATCACTTCGTAAATTGGAAATTCTTTCAAAAATGGAAACGTTTCGGTCCTTTCGAGCACCCTCAAAATTTCCTCTCTTTTAAGCTCGTTCGAATCCCACGACAACAACTTTACACTGCATTTCACACGATTTCATTACTTAATATCTTTCCTCTGTCCTCGGTGTACCATAAGTCAAAACAAACATGTTTAATCTCAATTTAATGGAAAATTTAATATTTTTCGATAGTTTATCGTACCCTCGTTTCTGGTGCTTTTGGTTCTGTTCGATGGAAAAGTCGAAGCCGGTGGTCACGCGCATTCTTTTCAACATTTCCACGGACCCGTGATAGGCGATGCTCAAGAAGTGACTTGGAAAGACAAGCACGGCCACCATCATCACGATTACGTGGCCCATCCGCACTACGAGTTCTCGTACGGCGTGGAAGATCACCACACCGGCGACTATCATGGCCAGAAGGAACACAGAAACGGTAAGCCAGGCATAATCTCAGAGAAGATTAATCTCTTTTCTCGTGGAAAAAGCTGTCGCGTCTCGAGTCGTGCGTACGATGATGGCGAAAGATAAGAATATAACTTATTGTTAGTTACGTCTGTGAAATCACGATGCAACGATGTCTCGAGAAGCAACTGACAAATGTATAGAAACCAGAAGAATGGGTTGATTGCGAGAATAAAAGTAGGAACGTGATCTTTGTTCACGGAGAATTTTATCATATCGTGGCTGGAATACCGAATCACACGACTAGAAGTACCGCATTTTCTTTTCCATTTTAAGCCTGCCCTCCGGTATTCCATCTATAGAAAATTGAAGAATCTTTGGATGTCGCTTGTTAATTATCATAGTTTTCAGCAATTCGAAAGTAATTTGGTGCGTGTAGAACGCATTGAAAAGTCATCTTCGCTCGGATACTTTTCTAAATTCGAGAATCTGTCGCTCCTTCCACGTAATTGGTCCGACCTAAACCAGACGGTGCCCTACTTTAATGACATTCCAACGTTGAAAAATTGAAGAGCTTGTTCGCGGTAGGTAGTTCAATAAGCATCCAGCAGACACACTTTCGTGCAACTACCAGTTATATAAGTCCATACAAAAGAATATTGGTAAAAATACTTTTAATCCGTTCCTCTCAAATAGAACGGAAAAAAATTTCAAACGAGACAATACGTGTTTGAGCCAAGCAGGATTATAAACTAGCTTCGACAGCGTATCTTTTCAACGCGTCTCCTTTCGAAGCTGCTATCGTTTGCAAATCTCTTGTTAAATTAGACTCAGCTCTCTAATAGACTTAACAAGATCGTAACATTATGCAGGAGAAGTAATTACGTAGCGCGGATCTTGGTTTTAGAGGCAACTACAACGCGTTGATTTAACCATGCTTGATTGCAGTCTCGTGCAAGGATGCGGTGAGCGAATTTCAAAATCGCTCAATTGAAATGCTCAAAGAAGAGCATTGATATTGCGAAATGCGTTTGACGTTTTCGGTCCTTCTGCCACGCGAAACGCTCCCAACTTCGCTAATTGTTCACGGAGAGGAGAATTTACCGTGGGGAATAATTCACAGTACGATGTTACTGTTGACGAACCAATTTCGTTCTCACTTTACCATATTAATCCACTAACTAGTTACGCTTCAATTATAAATGCTATTTGTACGCGAGTTTGATATCTTCCTTGTACTCTAAACGTTTTCAAGTCTCGACTGTGTCTTGTTATTTCACGATGAAATCCTGGAGGCATTGCAACGAAGCGAATGTATCGAAACGAAATCATTTCTGCACCGCAGAAATTATAATAACCGGCCGGAGAAATATTACACGCGTCGATCTGTTTCATAAAGATAGGTTGATAATGTTTTGAAATTTGGATTTTTATTTCGCTCCATAGGTCTGGGCAAACATTAAATCGTTCACTTGCCCGGAGGATAATTATAATTTCCGTTGAAATGTTAGAAAGATCTTCTGCTATTCACTCGAGTTTGCATAAATTTCAATTTGCCTTTTTAAAACGATTAAATCCTCCTTTGGTTGTTTTTGTTGTTTACTCGAGGATAAATAGAAACTAATTTTTGCTTAATTTTGGTTCGTCGGTTCTAATGATATTTAGAATACCTGTTCAAATTTAACAATAAATCCTTCGTTGGTTTTTTTTCAGGAAAAGAAGTAGTTGGCGAATACACGATAAAGGAGCCTGGTGGTAATGTTAGAACGGTGAAATATCGTGCTGGAAAAGATGGATTCTTTGCTCACGTACTTAATAGCAATGGTAATGACCACGACGGAGGACACCGCCGTTAAACGATACCTTGTTACTGGATTCCATTACCAAAGATTGTTACGTTGCAATTGTTGTTGTTGTTGCGCAACGTGGTATTGTTTTGTTTTTATTCCACTGATTAGAAAATAACAGCCAAAGGAAATATTTCCGAGTTTTATTCGTTCCAAATCACTTCCTCGATTAACAGCGACAAGATTCGATCACAGAAGCTCGTAGACCGAACCAACGATCGATGTTGCGCGGGAATCAGTGAACAGCACTGTGATTCTACGGCGATCGATGTTTTTAACGGAAGCGACGTTTACTGATTGACAATCCGATCGTCACGCATATACGGATTTCCCTTGTGATTACGTATCGAGGCTTAGCAGAAACAATGGTTACCGCGATGGCTTCGGGTGCAAATCGATCGGACGTTTTTGGAAATTAATGGGTCTCTTGACTTTACACAGAATCATACCTTCCCGATATCTGATTGTTTCAGCGGTGTGAAGTTTAAAAAAATAAGCAATATTTTGTTTATACCTTTCTTTAAGCGTTTCCGTGGTAAATTAATCGTGCTTCAAAAATAACGATCTTGCATAAATAATATTTAATCGGGACTGAATTGGAAAGGCAGTTGGTCGTAATTGAAATAGCGTTCGTTACCGACGCGCGACGCTGAGTGTAGCAAATCGATCAGCAAGTAACTGAACGAGATGCACTTAATTGCGTTCAGGCGGAACACCTTCTGACGACAATGTGTCCCGAGCACCTGTACATTCACGTTGTCACTGATGGTTCACTAATCTCGTTCCTGGGAAACGTATTCTGCCGACTTGTCATCCATTCGGTTAGAATAAAACACACGACAATAGAGTTGCCGGAAATTCTTTCCATCGAACAAATTCCTTAGATCTTTGCATCCTATGTTTCTTTGACGTCAATGTCGACGTCGACGTCGACGTCGACGATGTATCCTCGTTAAAAGGACAACTACGACAACGACAGCGACAGTGACGTGTGTTTGTCACGGTTTTCCGGTTTCTGCGTGACGCATGAATTTCCGTGTTTAATATTTCCCTACCAGTACAAAGCACACGCTAGATTACGGCCTGTGGAAAACGGCCAGACGAAACAACAATAATCCAAATATGAAGCAATAAAAAGGTTGTTGAATAAACTAGCGATTGTCGCGCGACGAAAGAATGGAGTATGTCGAGAATTCATGGTAATCTCTTTACACGTGTATCTGAAAAATTACGCCAAAAAGTTATTATCAATGCTCGACATTTTCTATTATAACTAGCCATGTTTTTTTTTTCGAATATTTCAATACACCGTTTCATTTATCGACTCTGTTTGAATTTTTTTATGATCAGAAACGACCATAAAAATCTCTGGTTGAAGTATCGTAGAAACAATTGGGTATTTTGTTTTAACTGTAAATGAGAACAAGTATCATGCAAATGAGAAGAAGGATCATAAACATTGTTCTTTGAAGAAACAGAGTTCCGACCAATTACGTCGTTCGTTATACATCTGACTTTAATTTCTGGAAGTCCTTCATTTGGAAGTCATAAACAGCATTGTGATACCCTCTAGAACTTAAATTGCGATCGCGATACAATTCTAAAAACTCAAAAAATTGTTAAACACATTCACCAACCCAGAATGTGACAACGCAAGCTCGTATTTTTCTTAAAATTGCTGCTCCTTTGAACCATCTCTTTGCTCTAATTAACAAAATGGGAACATTTGCATGTTTCTTGCCATTACAATTAGTAGAAAGTTGGCCGAACATTTTAGAAACACCCTGCACTGTGTTGAAACACAACGTTGAAATAGCGTTGAAATATCTTCTATTCTCTCTCGGTAAGCGATGATGTTACTGGGAACCTGGCAAAAGTATAAGAAATGGATGGAGAGATGAATAGACTTCTCGCGTAGACTCTGAAAAATCGGGGAGATATCACAAGTCTTAAAGTGCCGCGTTAGCACAGTCGTTGTTATTCGGTAAATTGTGAAACACAGATATATGAATCGCAGGTGAAACGGGCCGAGCTAATGATCGAATAATATAGTTTAATGATAATTGCATGTCGGCGAATTACTAACGTGTAACAGTTCAACGATATTGTGCTGAAACAATGACTCGCCGAATTAATTACTCATACCGACTTAAACACTGTGTATTGTTGCACTGAAACTATGTACAACGAATGTCTCGTTACTTTAACCCAAGGAATATTATACATACGATTAACGATCGGTTAAAAAACTAAGAACCTATGAAATAGATTCGATGTAGGAATTAAATTGCGAAAATATTTTTATGACAATTGTTTTAACTGAAATCTCTCGATTGGTTCGTAGAAATCGTATCGCGATATTCTCTAATTTCAATAAACGCCCGACGAGATTAATGGACAATTGTTATCGGTAATTAATAGTGCTCACCCGTACTTGACGTCCCATTCAAATTAGTTACCATTGTTCCCTTGTCCTTTGTTTTATCGCACCACCGTGCACGGAATTTTCTTTGCTAAAGTATTCCAGAAAGCGAAGTTATGGAAGAATCTTTAGTGGGCTTTCACGGACAAGGTAGACAGCCAATTAGATGGAAAGCAAGAGAAAACAAAAGAGAATGAATGCTCCTCGTGGTCTCACTAGCTACTAAAATTGGATATCACAGAAATTAATTTCTTCTTTTACTTTACGCAAAAATACAGCTGATATAATTATCGACACTTGTTCGAAAGCGATAACTAAAGTCTGATGGTTAAAATCATTTGTATAGAAATCACAGTATAAACGGATGCTGCGAACTTGGTTCGTATTTTCGTTAAGACTTGACTAATGACGCTAGCGCTTCTTTTTGTTCTCTCGACGAACAAAGGGCAAAATTAAAATCAAAATATTCAGCTAGGCAAGTTTATTCAGAGACACACCATTTTCTCATCTAAATTACGAGATAATTCGTATGGCATTGCAAGGTATTGTGCGCTTCTTTTTCATACGAGTCGTCGTAAAACTCGAACCTTATTCCAAGTTATTGTGTCGTGGTTTCTTGCTTCTTTAAAGCCCTCTTGATTTAGCAATCGTTTGTCTTTTTCTTTCTTTCTGTTTTTTTTTTCTTTTTTTTTTTTTTTTTTTAACACGGTCAAAGAATA
>SMSQ01018973.1:316224-345942 GCA_019453375.1 Ctenoplectra terminalis | reverse complement strand
TTTTTTTTTTTTTTGCTCTTTCGTGGACGAGATAATTGTCAAATTTCGTCTTTGAGAATCCTAATTTTTAGCTCGATATACTCTGCTGTACTACTGCTTATATTCTGTACAACTGACGGTTGGTATCAAAATCTTGATTGCGAGTACAGTTTAATTCTCGCTTTTGCGCCATACTCCTCGTAAAAAGCTCTGTAAAAGGCAATTAAAAGTTTCGAGCTGGTTGTAGACGGATGAGCAAAGGCTGTGAACAGGTAAACAGAGAATTAAAGTTCACGAAACAAGATGAATTAGCCTGCTGGTGCTTGCCGAGAACTCAAGAGCCGTACCTTTTCGAAAATCGTACGGTCTCGAAAAGCATCGGTCGTTCCTAATAATTTTAGCTTAATTTATAATATCAGCGAAGCCAGAAGTTTACAGATGGCATCGATCGCGTTTAAAAATCGGAAAAATATAGTCGGCGGTGAATAAATTTATCGGGCGCTGTTTGCATTTTGAAATCATTTTAGTGGTTCGTTACATTTATCGTTGGATGCCAGGTCATAGTTTCTATCCACGCGGTTCGAACTTCAATTTCGAACTTCGAATTCATTGTTATCAAAACTCTCCGTGTCGTTAGAGATTCAGAGAAAAGACGTTTAATTGCTTGTTCGCGTTTTCGTTTCTTTTTCCGATGAAACCATCGAAGAATTCATTCCTACGATATTGATAGATCTTGTCGCGATCGAGCCAAACTTCGTCGGAGCATGATTTCTCGCATATAGAGGTTCGAAAGTTCGAGATCTTAATCTACTTTTAATATCCTGCATCTGAGAGGTCCCCTGTGGCCCCAATGATTGCGGATCAACGCCAAGAAATGGAAAAGTTTGCTCGTTCGATTGGCGAACCAAGAGATACCGGTTGTTCATTTTCTCACGGAGATTGCAATGGAAAAGAAAGGGCAACGAGCCGCAGGAAACTAAAGCTGACTACCGAGATCGTGACTATGCAGATAACCGAAGAGAAATTCCGCGAAGGTGAATCTCGTTGAAACTGTAAATGTCGATCGATTCCGTTTCCAACTACGTTGAGATCAGGCAAGTTCATTATTTATTGTAGAACAATCTTTGTCTCGATTTAACCTCCTACCAAGTGTTTTCTCGTTACGTCGCGTGCATTATCGAATGACATTGTTTAAATCGATACTTTTCGTGGCGGTTTGAATGAATTCAGTGGTTAAATAATTTTGAATAGCAAACAAACGCATGTATATCCATTACTGGTGGTCCGTTAATTCCGTTCGAAAGTAAACTATATCGCTTTCATTAGCTTCGTCGTCATCTCGTTACCGTTTATGATGCATTTTTGTTACGCAGCCCCGCGTTGCGTCGTTTCGCGCGTATATGGGTCGAATGAACGCAATTTTTCTTGTTACCAGGCTGGAAAAACACAGTACCTCTAAAAATATACCAGAATCACGTGTATGTAAGTCATAAATCAAATATTGTGCTTAAACCGTGTGCATTTTGAACAACCGTTAAATGTTTTTCCACGGCGCGGAAAGTTTAATACATTTTCGTTCTAATTACTTTCTCGTTAGAGTGCCACTTATGTGCTGTTTCGCACTGGTGTAACAAAACTTCAATATTTTCGTGGTATTTTCTCTGTGTATTTTTACTTTTCAATCGTACCTGGATTTCTTTTTCGCACTAATTTTGGCCGATTGCTGCAATAATTTTCGTATAATCGGTTCTCTATTGATACGAAGCGCGATCAAATGTTAATAACGAGCGAATACAGAAATTTTGACACTCGATAGCATATGTTTCTCGCATGCATTCATTAATTTATGAAACCATGATCTACTGTTACTAAAATGATTAGTAGATTAATATTAGTAACCGAGATAAATTAGAATTACTATAATTAATGCATCAATGAGTGAAAATTACCGTTCCGAACAATGCCCTTCTAATATCGTGGTTCGAAGCGCCACTGAAATTCTATACGTTGTATCGTTAGAGTAAACCGTTGTTAATGTAATTTCTGTAACAGGATACTTTCGTTCTTCTCAATTTGCATGCCATTCACAGTGCTTGCATTAACAAGTTAATATTTTAGTTTTATACCTTTCGACATTTTAATTTACACATTTAGAATGATGATAAAAACTTATATAACGGAGCGCCGTTCAAAATCGATCGTATCATTTTCTCCTTTATGTATACTTTGAGCATTACGTTCTTTAATTTCTCTGGCATTGTTCGAATGCCATTCGAGTTACAAAGATACGAGTTTATTAGATCTACGTAATTAATTTTCAGAGAAAATGTTTTTGCAAGGTAAACATCAAGACGAGTTACAAACTAGTTCAAATAGCGTTACAAACTGTTTAATAGGTTACAAGGTATCGAACTGTGACAGATTGTTCGGTATTTCAATTACATTCAAGGGTTGATAGAGGGAATGCTAGAGATTTGCAATCTGTTATGGAATTTCAACCAATACCCAATTTAGGAAACTTTGAAACTCCGAGCATGAGTCTACCTAGAGCTTTGGCCAAATTAAGGAGAGAATAACGAAACCCTATGCACGATGGTAGGTTTCGAAAGCCGTCTCTAGGTTGTCTGGCGAGTATATCATCGAGCACGACATCGATTAAACTTGTGTGCGACCTTCGATTCACCATGACAGCAAATTCCCTTGGCTCCCTGTGCCGACGTCTTACTTTATCAAATTTTATGGAATGGAAAGTCCAAGTATTTTCTCTGTCCGCTGAACAAGTGACCGCTCGTGAGGATCGGTGAAACAATCTACGATATATCGACAGCAACAAATAGTAAAGAAATGTTAGATTAAATGAAATTGATAAGCGAAATGGTTACAGTTTTCCTCCTTTCTTTTTTCCGTTTGACATACCAGTTTCTTCTTCCTTCCTCGTCCCAACAGCAACGTATTTGTCAGCGATCGTGGAATCCTTCAGGAAACCGCTGCGTCTCTAGAGACTTGGTAGAAAATTTTCATTATTGGTACAGATGGAAGGAGGAGCAAATCCGGGGAAATGGTCGGTCGACGAGGCAGGTCGGGGCAGGTGTGCAAGTTTCGAATCCACCGAGAGAGAAATTGCGTACACGGATCTTGCATCAGAGCGTAATAAAGGCGATGAGCGTTCCTTCATCAGGGAAAAAAGTTTTGTCTCGTTTTGTCGCGGGAACTTCCGTGGCGTCAAGAAAATCCAGTTTATTCCCAGATGAATATGCATGGAACAGAAACGCAGGAGAGAGAGAGGAAATATAGATATCGTTTTCAATGCGAAGCGCAAAAATATATATTTCTGGAAGTAAGTAGTAAAAGAAAAAAAAAAAAAAGAAAAAAAAGAAAAGGACGTAAGAACGACGAAGGAAGAGGGATGAAAGAAAAAGAGGAACTTTTCAAAATGAGAAACGCTATTTTTATTCAACGAAATAAAAGAGAAAAAAGTAGCGGTGAGAAAGGGCAATTTACAAACGGTAACAAAAAGACTTTAATGAAATATTCGAGTAGACGTGGTACAAGGAACGAACAGTCGATTTTATTACATTATATGTTATATACGTGCATATATATTACATATTCCGTGTTACATTCGAATATAAACTCTCGAATAATTTTATTGAACGACGCAACTTATTTCGAAGAGGCGCAACAATTTTTCCTTTGGATCAAAGGGGTGATAATATTTTCCTGCTACACCATTGAAATGAAAAGAACAGAAGGGAAAGAATTTAGATAAGGAAGAAGTTGGGCGTGCTTGTTGCACAATTCGCTTGGTATTTTAATTTAATTTTCACTCGTACGAATTGCCGAGTCCGTATAATCCACAGGGAAATACTAGCTGGTGCTTCCTTTACCGTGCTCCTTTTATCCTGCGTATGACGCGTTCGTTTTATCGGTATTCTTCCAGTTTCGTTGTACATGCACGAGCGCAGGCATACCTACGTAAGTACAATCAGAGTTTTTAAAGTCGGAAACGCGAAAATATTGTGTTCCCGGCGTTTGTATGAAAACGCACCAAGCTTTTCAGCTTTTTCGACTTTCTCGTACAAATTTTCTGTCTTTGAGCTGGTGTGGCGTATGAAATATGAACGCTAGACGCATGCATTTTGCTTAACTTTACATATTATTTTCCTAGTGTATCCTTTTGCGAGGAAAGATTCGATTCTCCGATCCTTTTATCCGATTATTTAGAATTCTTTTACTATTCCACGCGTTCAATTTACACTTATGTCTTTAATTTTATTTATAGTTACAGCGCATAATACGGCAAAGCGCGATGAAACTTTTTGTTTCTTCTTCTCGATGTAAGTGAAAAATCACGATGTACCGTGTCGAATAAGAAGCGCGTACACGGTTATAGACGCTCGAACGGGGATGGTTGAGAAGAAAAAATCGAGTTGACCGATTCGTTGGTTATTCCATTAGCTTTGGTCAGTGAGCAGTAACGAAGCGAGGTTCGATTCAGGGTGCAATGTAAATTGGCGGTGAAATAAAAAGAGGGAAAATTGACTGGGGGATAGTGGCCATAGTCAGCGCGCGTATGGAATTTCCGGCGATGTCCTTTGAGCCTTGAGTGGCGGAATGAGAAGCAAAAAGTACCGGAAATAGGTGTATCCGTGCAGCTTTTGCTATTTTCCCGCCTCTCTTACACTCTCTTGCACTCTCTCTCTCTCGCTCTCTGCGGTCTTCACAATTCTTTCTCTATTTTTCCTTTTTTTTTCTTTTTTATTTCAAGGGATACTGTATTTTTTTTGGCCAGTTAGAAAATATGTTTTTTTTTATCGTTAGAAAGTGTAACGATCCTTTGGATATATGCACGATAGTTAATTTTTTTCTTTAGCGATATATTCACTTTTAAACTGTTCTGTGCGATGGAATAAAAATCGAAGGTCTATCTCAACAACTTTACCGTTAATTTCATGAAATTTCAAGAATTATCTTTGGGGTATTTCCGATAAGAGTTTCTCTCCGGCAAATAGAAAACCATTTTCAAACTTTGAGTTCAATGAAGCAAATACGATATTTAACTTATGGTTAGATATCGAACATTTCAGGTTGTATAATGAAATTGTTTTTAAGAATCGTGAAAGGTTCCGAAATGATTAAGCCTTCCAATTACACAACGTAATCAACGACGATGCGTTATGATGCGGTCCATCGTTCTCAACGGAAAGTCGGTTCGAAATGGCTGCGAGTGAAGCCTCTAACTCTAACTGTCTGTTTGATTTCAGTTTCTCGAGAAATAGAACCAGAAAAATATTTGTCCGGCAATCCACAGGGCAAGCGGAATCCAGAAACCTAATAACGTAATTGCGCGGCGCAAAGAGTGATTCACTGTTCCTCGTTTATTCTTATTATTCTTATTTATTATTATGTACGTATAGAGGAGCGACCGCGGAAACCAGATCTTCTCTTAATAAAAGAAAAGAATGAATCTATTCTTTCTCATTGACGGTCTGAAATACGTATTCATTGGTTCGTCAATGACTCACGCGAAACTGCACCTGTGCACCGTACGTGTACTGTGTGTTGTACATAGTATCTCGACGCGTGCTACGACATACGCATAAAATATGTTGTCTACGCCAGATAAGATACTCTTTCCCCGTTGGCTGTCAATTGACGATAAAATCAGACGTTCCAAGCACCAATCCGTCAGTTGGTCGTTTTATCGTTGTCGCGAACCTTTTGACGAAGATAATACCGTAAGACAGGTTGAAACTTTCCGCGTTCGTTCATTGCTTGTTGCGAAAAATGTTTCCGCAGACTCTGTTCTCGCTTCTTCTCTCGTGTGTTGTTCTCTGCCTGGCAGAAGAAACCACGGTACGTATTTGCACATTTTTCACTCGTCTAATTAAGAAACGTTATTATGCAAACATTAATTACCCACTTTCAACGCTTTTTACTATTTTTTATTCCCTCCACGGTTTCATTGCTGTTTATAATCCACGTAACATTCGGTATATCTTCTAAAATTGCTCCAAAAGGTGGTTCGGTTTCTTTAGAAACTTGTCGACAGACGTAGAAGCTCTCTGTTGCACAATTTCAAGCGAATTTTCGTCAAATTTCTAAGCAGTATGGTCGATGCATGCTACGAACGAGGTAATTCACAACAGTGAACGTTAAGAAATATCGGTTGACGCGTGAATGTGAACGAGTTGGTATGGAAAATGTAGACGTTCGTGAGTTAAACGTCCCAGCCAGCAGTCCTCCGGCAATCGACGCTGAAATCGCAGAAAATGAAACGGCAACCTCCGGTAGGCGTTGAATGTTCTCCTTGGTGAACTTTAAACCAAAACTTTATCCCGTTTTCGTCGACTACATAACTATCGGTTGGTGCGCACACGCGGCAACGTAAAGTTTCACGCGTTGAAAGTCTGCTCTCCGTTGTCGCGCGATTAAGCTGCTTATGTGGCAGATATTACGTTTTCAGGTTGCATGATTCTAACGAGGCAAGTTAAACAATAAGCGAAAGAACCAGCTTGGCTGCAAAACTTTTAATGAGAACAGCGGGACAAGCGGGTCGCCACGCCCAGCAAATCTCTTAACTCGATTCCTCGAGAAATCTCGAGGTCGGGAGATGGCTGGCTTTCCTCGTGGAAAAACAAAACGTAGATTATACGACTGTTGTATCCATTCGGAGGAAGAAAAATCGTGCCTTATCTTCATGGGATAGCAATGGAATTCTTAGTTTTCCTTTCGTGTGATCATAGAACTTGTGAAAACATTTTTAAGGGATTAAATTTATCTTTCGAACTAACGATAAGACAGAGCTTTGTTTTGATAATTAGAAAATTACAATTAGTGTATCACGTGACGGAGAAAAATTGTGCTTCTCGCGCATACCTGGTTGATGACCAAACTTCTTATATTTTACAGGAAAGCACCGGTAAAGGGAACAATGTAGTATTCACGATGTCTCACTCGGCAATTCTCTTAACAGTGTCAGCTTGCGTGACTGCACCCGTATTAGGTATTCTTCTACCCACGATCATTTATCAGTGAGTATTCTGTAAAAAGGAAAGAAGCACTTTAGCCATCTAGTGAAACGAATGTTCTCCGTTCTAGCTTCATTCGACATCTATCGATTCTTCATCACGCGATCGAACGCATATTTTACGCTAATGAAAGAACGTATTATCTGAAAGTGATAAGGTTAATCGTATCGGCTAATAAAATCGCTACGTTTCTGTTTCTGGCTTCGACCTTATCTCTTTAATCTTTGTCGTCTATCACCTATTTTCTGACGATAGCTATCTATGTCGAATCGGAGCATTTTTACACCGTTGTTCGTTCGATGGTACGAATATTATTTCAAGCGCTAATTCATTTCCTCTTTTTTTGTACAGAAAATACTGTGAAACCAGCCTACAAGACCAAATTGTCTAGAGAAGACAAACTGACCAGAAATACCGAAACATCGTGCATCGTCGTATAAAATTGTTATTATTACAGGTCGTTTATTAAATTGCTTAAACAAATTCGGAACGATAGAGGTTCGTGGTGGAACGCATAGGTCACAGTTTTCATAAAATTGATCGAGCAATTGTTGAATTCAATGGAACGAACGAGCGAACCCGTTCTGACCGCAATTATCAATTTCGCTGGAAATCTCATATCCAAATACAACGATCGCCAATGTCCTGATTATATAAACTTTCTACTCTCGTTACGATAAAACAGTGCACGCATGTATCGGCAGCCCTTCGTTAACAGCGTTTCGTTATCACGAAATTAATCGTAAAAATCAGCGAGAATAAGCATACGGTTAGGTTCGATCTAGGGATGAATTTTTACGACCAACCAAAAACCAACCGGCGTAAATCGAATATACTTTCAGTGCCATCGAATAATTACCGTTTCAACCTCATCGTATGTGCCCGACGCGACGTAGAGTATAATAACCGAATTGCAGCACGCGCGTCTCATCGATGATTTTAGGAAAATGGAGAACATTGGTTGGAATAACTGCTGGTGGGAAACGTCATTGGCATATGTTTGTTAATACTAGCTACTGAATAATAATTTCGACCGATCGATCGCCAAATCGAGTCATAGAATCCGGTAAAAATGTTGGTCCATCGTCACCGATCACGCTGTCCGCGTTTATTCCGCGTAAATACACGCGAATACCGTGATCGTTTCGTTTAATGGAATATTCGTATATGGGTGAGCAAATTGATCGGCAGAATTTATCATATTATTACGGCGTATTGGGAAACGCGACGCTTTCCGATTCGTTTGTCTGGTTACAACGTCACTAGAGCAACGGGAGCAACGAAAGCAACAAAATCACTGATAATATGTTTCATCGATTAAATCGATTCTCTCCATGCGCACTGACGACGATTAATACCATCGGAAATTCATTTTTCCGTTAAGTTATTTACATTGAGAATTCTTGGACCGATCGATGTTTTCTCTTTTTAGTGTCCTTTCTGCTAAAGCGTCACCGTGTAGCGAAACAGCATGGGAATTGTTTTAAAATTAAATTACTGGATTAACGTTTGACTCTTGTTACGAATCGTACCGCGTCCTCCTACCTTTCCTCGACATCTCCGTTGGTACGCTGTGTAATTGCATCCATATACACGGCCAGACATACGAACTTGTCACCGTAAATTCTATATCAGTGCTTTACCCTCTCTCAGAAACACATGTCATCCGCGTTCAGCAATCTAATTCGTAATATATTACACTTTCCATTGGAATTTCCGATTACACGTACTCCAGGCTTAAAGCAAGTTTATTTTCACATCCGTTTGCAAAGGAGAACGGAGAAATTCATGAAATGAAATGAAAATTTACAATTTTGTATGAGAAAGGGACGGACGTGACAATATAAACCGTGTACACGTAATATTGTTCCAACCTGAATAATAATATAGAGTTTTATATACTCGGAAACTTCCACAGATTACGACAAGGAAAGCTTGATGACGGTGNGGGGGGGGGTTAAAAAGCTTACTCAGAAATTTCAAAGTCACTCACCGTGAATCGTGGAAATTGTAACTCTTCTCTGACGTTCGTATGTAAAGTTTCAGCGTGTAACTTTCGTTCAACTCTGGTTAAAGACGAACAAACATTTCGTCTGTCGTGAAACTCTTTTCCAAGTATAAATCATTTACAGCTGCCAATTTTCTGTTGAAAATAAATGATTTGAATAAGTAAATAAATAAATAAATAAATAAATAAATAATTTCCCTTATCTTTTCTAATTTGTTATCAGAAGATAATATCGGGCGGTATCGATCGTTGGTACATTGCCACTGTACGGTAAGCTTGGTTTTACCTTCTGTCGACGATATAATACCGAGCAACAAGTAAACGTTGCACTGGATTGGGATAGAATGTTAAGAAACATGTTTTGAATACTAAGAAGGTAAGGCTTAGGGGGTGACTCGAGACCCACGCGATAAGGCGAACAAATATTCGGGTTTACCGCTCAACGCGAGGAGTGCAGTTCAATTCCATGGTACATATACACATAAGTCGTAGCATTTCACTTCTAGGTGTTTCAATTGGGTTACTGTGCTGGGATAAACTAAATCGTAACAAGGAATTCGATATTATAGAGTGTATCCGCAATCGCAAAGTTTTACGTGCACCTACCTGAATGTATCTTGAATTGTAGAAAGGAAAAAACACAGAAGTAAAATAATGCACCGATACAATTTTTTGGGCTTCAAATTTTTTAGTAATAATTTATTGACACTTTGAATTGTAGGATGTCGCGTAAATGGTTGTACGTGGAAACAACTACTCTAAAGATAAAAGCAATAGAAGATGTAGCAATCGAGTATGAAAGATACATAGACGGTGTTATCGGCTTCGTGCAGGTAATTGTTCCCTAGAATTTTCGCTGCTATCCAATGATTAACGCGATGCAACACTATATAAAAAAATGAGGCAACAAAATGGTAGGAAACTGTTGGTCTGTGGAATAATAGCACAGTATCGCACGATGCAGAGTGCGCAAAATACAATAGTATTATAGTGAATGATTAATAAAGACAAAGTATCGATTTTCATTGGTCACTGTTCCCGGAACACTCATCAGAGAGAAAAAAGGCCTCACTTGGTGTTCCCCGTCTCTGAAGAACTTAGAACGATAGAACGAGCATGGTCAACCTGAACATTCGTCGAGTGCTTTACATATTGGAAATAACAGGGACGTTCACGTGCACCTGGCCAGTCGATCTGAACAGTAGCAGGAGAAAGATTGTTATTCGAAACGTTCGATGGGCGTTCGCAATGTTTAACGTGATTTTACTGATGATATCTTTGGTGCTTGCTATCTTTCATTTTCGACACGATGTAATTATTTTAATGAAGACAGCTTCCGAGATGACTGTCCTGCTCGAAGTATTTTTCGATCTGCTTTTTTGCAAAATGAAAAGCGCGGAACTGCAGGTTGTTTAGGTTTGATACGACAAAGATAGTCCTTTGCATAACTGTGATGATAAACACTTCTCGTTTTTTAATCGATCTAGATATTGATAGAAAAGATCAAGGCGTTTCTAGAAGTGGCCAATGAACAGGAGAATAAAATATTACAACGATACATTGATCGATACAAGAAATTCTTCTCGGTGACCGCGATGGGGTACATCGCAACTGCGATCTCGTTCAGTTTTATGCCTTTACTCTCGGCGCAAGAGCTACCAGCAGATGCATGGGTTCCGTTCTCCACGGAACCACTCGAAATATACTGCATGGTCTACTTCAATCAGGTTTATTGCATTTTACAAACGGCATTCTGTATCGGCGTGGACTTCACGATTGCCGTTTTATTCAGCTTCCCTGCAGCTAAATTAGACATATTAGGGATAAAATTGCGGCAAGTGAACGGCTACGATATGCTGGTAAGCTGTGTCAAAGAACATCAAGAAATAATAAGGTAAGGTAAATTTGTTTTCTAATAAACATATACTACAAGCTCCTGCATTTTTAGTCTCATTTTTAAGCAGTCAGTATAATACACTACAGTTCGTCTATTTCTATAGACCAGAAGAGTTGATGAGATATTTAAAGAAAGAAAGAAAGAAAGAAAGAATGAATATTTTGAAAAGTAGAAGATCGTTTACAAAGCGAGCTGGAAAAATACAGATTCGATTGTGTCCTATAATTTTATGTTATGTAATAAATACTTAAAGGTCTACGCCACCTGTTATACAGCGCCACCATTACGTTCGGTGCTAATCTTTTGCATCGGCAAACAATTTTTACTATTGTTAATCATTTTTATTGGTAAATATCTCATAAACTGCCAAGTATCTACGGAAACGGCCGTACATGGGTTAAAAAAAAGAAAAAAAAAGAAAATAGACTAAGCGATAACTGAAAATTAAGTATTTATCGGTGTGAGTAAATTCAAACTGTGTAATGGTTAGATTTGTGGAGCGTACCAAAGCTACTGTCCGGGCATTATTATTTAAAACGAATGCCACGATGGGAAGTGCTGTTATATGCGGAACTTTCCCCATGGTTTACGTGAGTCTGGTCTGCTCGATAGCTTTTCTTTCTGTAACGCATGTCAGAGCATTTTAAGTAAATATTTCTGTAATAATATTTTAGAATCAATCACTGGCCGTAACGAGTCAGTTTCTTCCTCTGGTGGTGTCAGGCTGCGCACATCTATACGTTATTTCTTGGTCAGCAGACGATTTGAAAGAAAGCGTAAGTCAACTAATAGTAAAATCGTTTCATCCGAAGCATGATCGATGCTTCTGCATACTTTCTTCCTATAATTAAACAAAATTTCTTGGTTCATATTCATCTCACATTTTCAGAGTCTACGGTTTTTAATTTTATATCGTGTAAAATTTATTTTCTATTTTGTTCAGAGTTTACGTTTCGCAAAATCGATCAACGATGTACAGTGGTTAGGGAAATCGCGTAAAATGGCGAAAATAATGGTGATCATGATGCAGAGAAGCCAGAAAACGGTTCTCATTACAATGAGCGGTTTGCTTCCCGCTCTTACTTTGGAATATTACGCAAACGTAAGCATGTTACTTAGAACTTTTTTTATAAAATGATGTCCAAAATGAACATCCATAAAGACTGATATAATTATTGTACAATGATTTTGTAGTTTTTAACTACAGTATCGTCCTACTTCATGGCAATGAGAACCATGATTGAGTCGTAATTATATTGGAAAATGTATGCATTATTGAAACTTGTAATAAATTAATAATGTTCAAATACAAAACATTTTACACTATTCGCTTATTTACAAATACTCTTTTTCACGATGAAATATATTAATGAAAAATCTTACCAAGTCTCGAGATGGATTCGAGACAGGAAAGTTTCACGATACACTGTCAGTTGTAATCAAAGTGGTTCAATAGCATCGTTCGTGTTTATCCCTTATCTCGCGTACACCACTTATAATACATCGTGCAACAGTTACCACCAACTTAGCTATAGCTTATCCTTGGAAAATTGAAATAACCACCGTGCAACAAACAGTTGTGGTTGTATAGATCCCACTGACTCAAAGAACACACGGTGTTCTCACGGAGTAGAATAATAATTACATGTAGCAATGCATCTTGATTACATAGCATACGGGTTGCGGGTTACTTATTAATTTAATCTCGCGTTCGATGGCGTACCAAGGAAAATACAGCACGACTTCAAAGCGACTAAAGAGCTGAAAAGAACTGAAAAGAGCTGAAAAGAGCTGAAAAGAGCTTTAATTAAATTTTAAACTCTTTCAGTTATATTCTTGGTATCCCACCCTTCACGAACCCTTCGTTTACCCATAAAAGGTACTATGGTACCAAGATCTCAACGGTGGTGCACTGTGCAACATTTTCTTAAACCCGATTGAAATGAAAAAACGCGGGGGACCAGAAAAAGCAATTTTATTTACGAAAATCAGTGTTGCTTTGACGTGTTCCTGGCCGTTTTTGTCTTTAGAAACTAAATCTCAACGCATGGTCTTCAATGTATTGTGGTGTGTAGCATTTGTTAACTCTATCGCGCTACTTTTACCATTATTGAGCGGGATTTGCGAATACCGTAAAGACCCCATCATTCTTGGGAAAACAGTGAGCCTTGCCTCGGCTGTCGCACAAGTGGCGATTAAAATGATAATATGTCGTTTGCAGCTGAAGCAGTTTCAAGTAAGTTGATCACTCCTTCGATCAACTATGGTCGAAATATTTTAATTAAATGTCACTGTGGTAACAACGTTTTCAGATTTTGTTTCTCGACATGGAAAACTTCTGCAAAAATGCCAACACAGAGGAAAGAATTCTTCTACAACGTTACGTGGATAAATACAAATATTTTCATTGCATTTACATAATTTGGATCTTCCTGACCGCCGTCTTCGTCATAAGCGGTCCACTGTACTCGCCGCAAACTTTTCCTACGCACGCGATATATCCGTTTCCGGTGGAACACCAGCTGGTTAAGAGCTTAATTTTTATCCATCAATCGTTAGTTGGTTTCCAAGTATCTTCGGGTATAGCTATCGATACCCAAATCGTTTTACTTTTGCGATACGCAACAGCCAGGTTCGAGCTTTTAGGAATCCAGTTGCGCAACGCCAAGACTGACTGTGAATTCAATGCTTGCATAGAAAGGCACGATGATCTTTTAAGGTAATTACCCTTTAACATCTTATGTATAGCGTCAAAAGTTGTTAACTGAATTGTTACAAATAATAGTTCGCGTAAGAAATAATTATCGATCGGAAAAACTTGGTAAAAGCATGTGAAACACCTATTAAAATTTCGAAAAATTTGAATGATCGTTGCTCCGAAGTTGTTTCACATTTTTCCATAAATTTTACGTCGTTAGGAGCGCGGTTCCTTCCCCTACAAAATCCTTTTTACCTCGTGTCGATATCTCTTTTCGTTTTCGAGATATCGCGATGTGAAGAGAAAGGTAATTTTTATTAGTTTTCTATCTTTATCCTTGTCGCACACTCGGATCTCTCAGTCTCGCGTCTTCGCTGAGCTGCGTACGCGTGCGCAGTGCTATTACTATTACTATTACTATTACTATTACTATTACCATTGCTACCTCCACTACTACACGGGAGTACACATTTCCAGGAAAAAATGTAGGTCGCGTAAATTTTCAGCCATTCACGATTCCCTGCGCTTTAGTGCTAAACTTTAAAGCCCTGTATCTCGGAAACCAATTAAGATATCGAGATAAAACAAAGCGGATTTTAAAGAGCACTCTTTCCTCTATCGTTTCGGATGATTTTCGTTAAAAATTTTTTAGTTCTTTTAATTGCATTTTGCGTTAAACTTTTACGTTGTATCGCTACATGTGCAAAAACATGTGTATACTATTTCATGTTACCAGTAAGATATTCTCGTATTAATTATCGATACCGTGATAAGCTTGCATACAATGTACATAATTTAATTACTCAGATATACGAGAAAAATTCGTCGAACCGCCAGATTTTTTATTTTGACGACAATCGCAACAGCTACGGTGGCCGTGATTTTTGGTAGTTTGAACTTTATTGCCGTAAGTAATTCTTCACAAGTATCGTCGTATTTTAAATATAAGGTTTGAACATGAGAATGAGAATTCTGAATTATTATATATTTTTTTAAACAGAACCAACCATTACCTCTAAAAATTCTATACGCGATCGTAGTGTTCGGTGCCAGCGTAGAACTTTTCATGTACGCTTGGCCAGCAGACAGCTTGATACACATGGTAATGAAAGTAATCGTAGTATTCAAATTTATGCGATAAAATGTTAACTTTTGCTCCATCTTAGACTACTCAAATCGGCGTAAACGCTTATAATACAAACTGGTTTCAAAAAGATGTTAAGATACAAAAAAAGATACACCATATCATTATGAGGTCCCAGAAACTTGAAACCATTCGTGTCAGTGGAATTTTACCAAAACTTTCACTACCATATTACGCCAAGGTATTACGTTAGGAAGCTCGTACACTTAATTTTACAATTACTAATTATTTGTTCATGGTTTCAGTATCTCTATACATCGTTATCTTATTTCACTGCGTTGCGTATCATGGTTGAAAAGTCGTCAGCCGAAACTGCGTGAGATATATGATATATGTACGTCGATACAAACACTCTACTGTGTATTGCATTCATCATTGTCATTGAAACTATTAGCCGAAATGTAGTTTGTAAGTACATGTTGTTCTCAATACCATTTATTTAGCTACAAGTTTTATAGTATCCAATGCACAAGTAGTTGATAATTAATAAACAACGAATTAATCAATGAAGAAGAATGATACGAGTAACAAATTGATAATCTTTCAATACCTGTCGAACGCCTTCTCCGCCTTTACCTCTTATTGATAGCGTATCGTGTTAAAAGATGTCCGTTTTAACGTAAATGTGTTAAAATTGTGTAGCTTCTGTCACGATATTGCTATCGATAACCTGTAAAATATCAACATTGTGACAACAGTAAAAAACACATTTTGTAAATTTTATTCAAATTTTAATTTTTCCATAACGCACAGACATATGAACGTGCACGAACAATTGTTAGACTATACTATAACTTTCGATATTATAACGTATCTCGATATTATAGTTGTCGAAGATATTAGTTGTACATATCATTTTATTGGTAATCACGTGTTTCACGGTAAACCGGAAATCAATAGATTTCTTTTACAACGGTCCTTTCGTAACTAACAAAGTATAAATCCTTTTTGAAATGCCATTAAACATTATCCGAGTAGCAAAGGGATTATCGTTTCTTCGACTCGTCTAGAATAAAAAAATATTCTTAGCGTTCAAACCTATTAAATCCATATGAAAATAGTTCTTCAAGAAAGGCATCAATAATTTGTAAACTGTTGCACGTGCAGCACTTCCCACGGCAGTAACCACACGCGAGAAAATAATTACGCGCGTAAGCAGAAAGGAATATTTTTCAGTCTATCATTAGTGCCACGATTAGCGTAATATATTAATTCACTTATGTCGATTGAATCGTAGAAGGATTGCTTGGGTGTATGGTATTGGGCGAATGTAATACGTGTGATCTATCATTCGCATAGCTTCATTTATCAACGAACGTATTGTGTTCTTACCTCGCATTATTATGTTTCGAAACGCAACGCCAGAGAAGGCGATCGCCTTTACGCAATTTATCGTCGCTCTAACATACTGTTGGCCACTTTCTTCGACAGCTACCAAGTTTCAGGTGTTTCGTTTCAAGATCCTAAGATTTATAGCATTCCTCAATGCATTGATGCTTCTTGTGCCCTTGTTGTATGCACTGCACGTGAACCGCGGCAACACTGAAAAAATCTCCAAAACAGCTCTTCAAACGTTTGCTATCGCGCATGTGATCGTTCAAACTCTTTCCTGTAGCACTCAGTACGATCGATTTCAGGTAAGATTCTTATTTAATAGTTACTTTTAAAATCAATGATTCTGG
The DNA here is from genome assembly GCA_019453375.1 of Ctenoplectra terminalis. Taxonomy (NCBI): domain Eukaryota; kingdom Metazoa; phylum Arthropoda; class Insecta; order Hymenoptera; family Apidae; genus Ctenoplectra; species Ctenoplectra terminalis. The sequence continues at coordinate 329,503 of SMSQ01018973.1, read as the reverse complement.
TAAAATGTTGCAGCGATTAATCGAAGAAATGAAATTTCTTTGTCAAAACGCGAACTCGTACGAGAGAGAAGTCTTCCAAAGATACGTTGACAAGTATTCTATGTTCTATGGGATGTTTGCAATTTGGTTTTATGCTACAGCAGTGATCGTAATTTCGGGAACCCTTCTAATATCCGATCCTTTTCCAACCAACGCAGAGTATCCTTTCTTTGTTAATTTCGAGCCCCTGAGAACTATTATTTTTGTACATCAATCATTTGTCGGATTTCAGTGTGCGGCACACGTATCGATGAATATATTTTGTGCCTTGTTATTGCTGTTTGCAGCTGCACGATTCAACATTTTAATGATAGAACTACGCAGCGTTAAGACTACTACTTCGTTGATGAAATGTATAAGAAAGTATTATGCTATAAGAAGGTATAGAATAAATTTGTGATTGGAAAAAATATACGCAACCTTGTGTATATCTTAAAAAAAAAATAGTATAGGACACTCGAAAAACGTGTCGTTTTAGGTACTCAAAGGAAGTGGTTTACGCAGTTCGATTTTCAGTTTTGATTACAGTTACCGCGGGCGGTATAGCAAGTGTGTTTAGCTGTATCACTTTCGTTGGAGTGAGTACTTGAGAATCTCACCAATTGTAGGACTTGGAAACTTAATTAACAGTATTGAAACTTACTTGAATAACTAGCGACAACCATTCACTGTGAAAATCCAATTCTTTTTCATGACTGCGACAGCACTAGTCGAGGTATTTATGTGCGCGTTGCCATCTGATTATTTAATGGAAACGGTAAGTATTTTTTTAATATCACTGGTTTTGATTCATTTGTAAAACATAACTTTATCGTTATATGACAGAGTAAACAGGTAATGCAAGTTGCATACGAATCGGAATGGCACGAACAACCTTTGGAAATGCAGAAATATATATTGCTCACGCTGATTCCTCAGCCTCCGGTCGTCTTAAGGGTCAAATGTATCATTCCTATTCTCTCATTGAACTACTACTGCTCGGTATGCGAATAGTTAAATTGTGTAGTAGTACTGTGTGTTAATTTATTTTACCATTACCTATATCGAAGAAACGCTGTTTCACGTTTCAGTTCATCTCAAACGTATTTTCTTTATTTACCGCTCTGCGAATCATTATGAACGATGAAAACGATAATTGAACACTTATGCACGATTGCGTTCTAATCGATATAGTAGTTAACTGTAAAAATAGATAAATATAAGCAGCCTTGAATAAGTAATAAATAAAATCATAATTCTTTCAAACAATATTTTATTACTTTTTTTTTCTGGATCAAATGAATATTGAATAACAGTGAGCGACAAATTACAGCTACTTATTGTAAGTTACTTATTGTAAATTATTTATTGCTGTATTCGACGTATGTCAACTTATTAACGAAAAGTAAAATATATCTGTGCTTAAGCGACTCGTTACAATAACTGCTGCTCATTTTTTCCCGATTATTGTATCGATTAAATCCTGTCTATGAAACGGAATCGAAGCGGTTTATTAGGTACGTTGACCATCATAAATTTGCTTTTAATATCAGCATAATCGTATTCGATTCTGAATTGTCGTACAAGCTGAAAATACAGTACACCTATAACGACACGATCGATTAATGATCGATCAAATCTGAATACCTTTGCTGTCAGTAGCATCATTTTCGTTTCAGCCATATTCTTTCCTAAACATGCCCTCGTACCGTAGCCAAAGGGTAAATAGCTAAAGTCTATCTTTTGTAAGTCCTCTTTGGCACAATTGGTCAACCATCTTTCTGGTCGGAATTTTTTCGGATCCTCAAAGTTCTCGTCTCGTTGCATAGTGATTTGATTTGCCATTATAACAAACGTCTACGATAATTTATTCTTCGATATAATCGTAGTATCTTTTTTAGTTTCACTTTAGTTATTACACTTACCCCTTTAGGTATCGTGTATCCATGAAGAGATATGGTTTTCGGTAACATCCTAGTAATATACGGGAGAGTAGGACGTAACCTTTCGATAAAATTGTTCATTTTATACTTGACAATTTTTATTTTAATATATATACCGATACGAGTTTTTGTAAAAATGTAATACCTCGCGTACCTCAAACTCTCTTGGAGACAAGCTTTCAAGTATGGCATGTTCTTCAATGCTTTCTCCGCGAAAGAAGAATCTTCGTTTGGCAAAACCGAGACAATCTCGTCGTAAAGTCTCCTCTGAATACGTGGATTCCTCGCCAAGTAATATAACAGGAAAGCCTCAGAGTTTGCTGTCTAAAAATCGAAGAAACCATCGAAGCTTTGGTATAAATATCCCCGATACTTATACCTGGCTGCTAACTGATTACCGCTTGGACACCCAAAATGATCATATCCATCAGTAAGGTGCAAACATCGTCTGGATGAATGTCATCGTGCAGGAGAAATTTTTCCAAGACCGGTGAACTGTCGTCAGTCGTTGAACTTTTTTCTCCAGTTCGAGTTCGAAGCTTACTTTGAGCTTGACGAACATACTTTGCTATGACACTGAAGAAACCATTCGCATAGCTTCCTGTGATTGATTCTGTATGAAATTTTAGGTGACAACTTACCCGTCGAGAACATCGCAAGCTTCGAAAAGCTTCTTGGCGAACGGAGTCAAGAAAAATCGCCACACTTGGAAACCAGTTTCGCAGCGGCTCATATACCTGTGGGCTGTCATTAAGGCATTGATGATTCTTGATGGCTCGGACGTCGAATTGTAGCCTGTCGACTCCAAGAAACCGAGATGCTTGTTGAACGTCAGGTTGCAGAAGCACTCCATGCCCCAACGTATCGTGTCTTCGTGGAAACTAGCAGGTACCTGTTCGTATCGATTATTGTATTCAACTTGTAAATTGACAATTTGTATGAAATCTGATAAATCGTAATGCACACTTCGTTCTGTCTGTTACGTATTTTGTATATCCTAGCGATAAGTTCGTCGCATATCGCGTCGATGTTGCCGAAGAAGCTCGAGGCAATTTGGTTGAATTCTTCTTCTATCTTTTCCCTTACTTCCAACCATTCCGATCCCTGCCTAAATAATATTTATTGGTTAATAAAATTACACTGTAAAGTTTATGAATACCTTGTAGGATGCGAGCGTATACTAACAGGGAAAACGGGCCTGCCAAACGATATTTGCGATAGCGCAATCGGTAATGTTGCAGAATATCGATTCCGCTACGAATAGGGGTATCTCCCTCTTGTTTGAACACTTCCGCTATGTGTTCAGGTCTACGTCAATGAGCAAGGATACTAGTAAGTCGGGGTGTAATTAGGTAAGGGTTCCGAATAGTAGGTATTACCTGTGAAAAGGTTACCTGTGAATCATGACAATGTCCCCGGAAAGAGGTCCATTGATCCTTACGATACAGCCGTATTCGTTAAACAAGTACTTTAAGGGCGTGACATTACGATTCCATGACAACCGTCCTGAAAATAGCTCGTTTGAAATTTAATAAAGTCATCTACATTCGCAGAAACTAAATACTTTCGTGAAACTAAGCTACTTCTAACTTTAACAAGCTTTTAAAACAACGCCACACAATTTTTTTTCTTTTTCTTTTTCTTTTTCTTTTTCTTTTTCTTTTTCTTCTCGTTTCTCGTAAGACTGAGAATATCTAAGAGCGCGCAATTTGAAATCCAAAAAACCAATGGAACTTTCTTTTCAAGTCTTCCAGTCTTCTACCAACTATTCTTTTTGCGATCTTTTTAACATTCCTTATCAATACCTGGACTACGAAAAAAACTGAGCTCTTTGGATTTCTACCTATTGGTACTTCAACAGATCGTACCCTGGGTGAATCTGTTGATTAGCAGACTGGAAAACAGTTGCGTACCGAGGAGCGGCACGTATTTCCAATACTTCTCCCAAATCTTCAAAACTGCCGGTCCTGGGATTTCTTCGAATGGCAATGGAGTTTTGTCACCGATGATCTGCGGCTCTAGCTTGGGCGTGGGCACTTCAAACGTAGCCGATGAAACTTCTGCAGTCGTTTGATCTAGCAACGGAATCGAATCTGCGCGTAAGGACTCGCTGACGACAGAGGTTGCTCCGGATTGAGTCATGGATGCAGCTAAAATTTAAGAAAATGTAAATAGTTTAATCAGCGCAGTGTTTTTTAAAAGTACTCACAGATAATATCCGAAGTATTAAGTTCCAGGCATTTCTGTTCCTCGTTTGTTGCCAGAGGCTTCGACATCTTTATGACCGCATATTGTCGAGAAATCGACATAAACTTTGGCAACAATCGTTGCATTTTAACTACAGTTAATAATTTTTTATCAATGCGTTACCTTGTGCCAAGAAATAACAGCTTGGTTACCCTGGTAACCGGTAAAAAAAATTTAAGCATCGCATTTGTAAATAGCGCCATGATGCGGTGAAACGCGTATGAAATTTAAAAAAGATGGAACAAAATTCTTTATGTATAAATTTTATTTAGCATAAAAATTTATGGCTACATATTACAAACTAGACAGTATCAAACATTATCAATGTACATTTCATAATTCACACGTCAACTTCGATTTCTATATCCTCTTCATCGTCCGAAACAGTCTTTTCACTCGTTTCATTTTTTGTATTATCCTTCAACAATTTCCTAGATGATTCATTTTGGGAATCAGGGTTCGACGAAGCAGCATTTTCAGTCTCTTTCGTGTGCCGCCACTTCATTCGTCGATTTTGAAACCAAACTTTTACCTGAAGATAACATAATATTATTCGAATCTGATATATTTAATTGCTTTCCACTTTCGGATAATATAATGTTATATGTATAATACCTGTGCATCTGTCAGACCCAAAGTGGCAGCAAGCTGCCGCCTATCCGGTTTCGTGATATATTTTTGCAAAGAAAATCTTCTCTCCAACCCTTTGCGTTGCAAAGAACTAAACACAGCCCTTGACCATGATCTTTTCCTTCTTGTATTGGCCTCTGATTGATTACTCGGCGTTGTGGTAGATGATATTGGGACTGTAACAGTTCGTAGGTAACCTGACGATTCGAAACACTCTTGAAACTTTTCTCGACGAATTTAGAAAGGGATAGCGCTCGGTTTCATTCGATAAAACAGAAGCCAAGGGATTCGTCGTGGAAGTACGGAAGCACAGAGGCACAGAGGCACAGAGGCACAGAAGCACACAAGTGTAGATCACAAATTAGAGGGAGACGTGACACGATGTAAACGGTAGTCTTAGCTGGATGGGTATCTGTTTCAACAGATCCTATCCTGAACAAGAGGCCTCCAAGATTGGGTACTTCTGGCTGATTTACACCCCTACAGAAGTATACACCATCTGTACGAGTTTAAACAGTGCGGTTCTCTCTTCGGTTGGTACGGTCCTCCGAATGAATTGGGCGACCAACGGTTAGTAAGGTCATAGTTATTTCGGGAACTTTATGCTACCCACTGAAAGTGCAACTATTATTGATGTATTCTCTAAGCGGCAGAATTTTCCATTACTTTTCTCTTGTTTTATCATTTTTCTAGTCGCATTTAAAATATTCACAAGTGGAGAGTAAAGGGGAAACAAGGTTTTAGACTTTTTAGCTAACCATGAAGAGGGTCACGACGAAACCGCTGTTTACATCGGCTGTAAACGAATGGTGGCACTTAAGATGTCGTTTAAACACGGACAGGAAACACGAGAATATACTGGCGCGTAAATATTTTGCCCTACTTGCTGCCGAGTATTCGGGAGACAAGACAGCGGTCCATATGGTTGCATTTGTTAATGACGCAACCTCCGTTTCATCAGCCAATGCTCTTGGATAATTTCCATTAAAGGGATCAAAGTGATCGGTAACGAGGAATTCGTTATATCATCGATTAAATTACGCGATGAAATTGTATTGTAACTAAAATTAGGGCTACGCGCAAAGTTAAAGGATAAAGAAAGATGGAGATTCTTGGCGATTGTATGAATAAACAATATAGTTATTTAATTCTCACCTCTTGGAACAGGTCGAAGAGGAGCCGGTCGATAAATACTTGCATAATTTTCAACAACTCCGTTTCCGTGGTTGCTGCTTTCATAATTTCCAGAAATCGAGGTTTGAGCGTAAGAAAAGGAGGGACAAATTCGAAGGGCTTCACACCTAACGCAACCTCCAGGACAGGGACATCGCACCGTGGAAAATTGTACCGGAAGTGGCCTAAGTACATCTTTTAGAATACACATTCTTATTCAAAAAGTGACCTCGTAATTGAGGCACGCAGAGTATAATGCATGCCTCATTTTATAATGATTATTTCTTTGAAAATCGATCGAACGAATGAAAATACAGAGTATTTTACCTGTTTTCTTCGAGGAAATTTCGTCGGACAGTATACGCTCAACGCCAAATTTCAATTGCTTCGAACAATTTGTACCATTCAGGACACGAGTTGTCACTTCGTTCATTTTTATCCCTCAGTTCGAATCTCTCGAGTAATATTATAATTATCCCAACTTTTCGATTCACACTGTAAAGGACTACAACATTTTCTAACAATGTTCCACTCAAAACCGCAACCAAAATAAATTACGCACAAGTACACTCCACTGAATTACACGGTTTATGTCATGATCAAAAGTAGACGCGGTGTTTTTAACAATGATCCGATTCTTAGCCGGCTACAACTAGTAGAAGACGTTTAAATCGTAAGTCACAGATGTCGATGAAAGAAATTAAACGTCAAACATTGATTTTCACGGAAGTGCATTGAAATGAATGAACGAACGAGTTCCTGCCATGTTCAAGACAGATTTTGGTTTAAAAAAAAATCTCCGCAGCTCGGTGCAATTTCGTCTGTGGGATTGGTTCACGCGGATGCTGTAGGCGTGGCTCTTAGAAGATTGGTCCCTCAAGGATGATGAGTTTGATGTCAGTCTCGATGGTGCGTTTCTCGCAACAATTCTTCTTTCGATGCATTTTATCAAATAAATATTTAAAAATGGGTTTGTTAGGTAAAATGGAATAAATGACCGTCAAACTTGACAAACAAATATATACAATATATATATATATATGACCATAAAACATTGAACCGCATATAGATTATAATTTACTTTTATTCGGATAACATTTATTACACAGATTACAATGTTATTTTTTTCTGTTTCTTTTTTTTTTTTTACGAAAATTGTGTTTTTTATATCTATCACTATTTTACTATTTATTATTACTACTGTTACTCTACTGCTAACGAATGATCCGACTACATTGAAGTATCCACTTTTGCTTCTTCCTATAAGAGCAAAAACATTACGAATATAATCGGTAAACGAGAAATACTAGAAAAATATAATTGTAAAAAAAGAAAGAATTGCTACTCCAGCTATACATATCTGTGGAATAATAGCATAGAGACGTATGGCTTATGATATCTCTGGAAGCCATATGGTTTATCTTTGCATGCAGACTTTCCGAGTATACAGTCACTTAGCTGTTTATTTGAAGAGCCATGTTTGAAGCAGCCTCTACCCACATGCTAAGAATATTCTTCGGGATATGTACACACCGTGATCCTCTATTCGATTTTATTAGGTTTTAGGATTTTCAAGAGTCCGGCGAATCATGATAAGCGAACCTCTAATTGAGTTCGTCGATCGTGACCAGAAATTTTTATCGGAAATCTCTCGCAGCCTAGTGTAAAGTACGAGGTCAATCCGCAAACGCAAACCTTACGATTCGCATACGTTATTCGTACTCGTAAGTCGAGGTTTTTCAGAAAAGAATTTTATACTTCCAGATTTAAAGTGTTAACATTTAATCGTACATTGCATACGATTTCGACAGTAGAATCATTCCCTGGTACAATTTCTCGATCTCAAAGTCGGTCTCCGTTGAATCACGGAACAGTATGTTTCTTTTAGGACGATTGTAGTTTTGCAAGCCCTGCAAGTTCTGAAACCCAATCACGTTTCTCTATCTAAAATTTTCCGAACAAGTTTGTTTTCCAATTTTTCTGCACATCGCGCAAATCACGTAAATCACGTAAATAGGGGAATTGACTTACCGAGAGCACGATAACATTTCCGTTGCCCGTAGTTCCTGAGTTTTGACGAATTGCTGTTATTATAAGAGTAAGTAGATAACCGCCAAAAGCAAGAAACGAAAGTGCTGTCACTGACAATTGGAATATCTTTGAAATTTTTGTATCCTTTCCTTTTTCTTCATAGTGCTCCTCGTATCGTCTTATCGGCTTTTTACTAATTCTTTTCAAGGGTTGTGCAAAAGGCAACGACGATGAAAATGTTCTGCTGGATATTTCTGTAGCTTCTTCATCTTCTTCCATAACATTTGTACCTGTTAAATTTTTCAAGTTATTTCGCTTTTTAATCACCTTTTTAGCTTCCTGATTTCTTTTTACGACGACAAAATATCTACCTTCTTCGCTCACGAGAGAGGACTTTATTTGGATCAGCTCACTCATTGGCAGTTCACTCAAACAAAGTACTTCTTGTACGTAAAAGGACGTTCGATTCGCTAGTGTTATTTTCGTACAACAAAATATCAATAAAAAAGATAAGTTAACGATATTCATTTTGAACTATAGACGGAATTAACTTAGACGGAATTATAAATTTTGCGAGCGTTTAAAAAAGAGACAATGTTTCTCCAACGAGGTTTGTTTCGTACTGGTTCTCGAAAGTAACGAACTATAATTATTCTCTGGATCTAAAGATTCCATTTTTTGTGCTTGGTTGACAAAGCGAGGAGAGTCACAATTGTAACCATCGTGCGACGAACTAGGAACAGGAACGTTATGAATCAACAGGGTGGAAATGAGTAATTAACATCCGTTGGAACCAGGTCGAGTGTAGTTCTCAGTATTCGAGGAACTTTTGTCACGTTACGATGCAAAAATCTCTGCGTACCTTCTTCTGTGTCTCCGCTATGGGGATTTTTATTTTTGCTTACGATTTACCTCGAGAAAACGATGGTTCGTCATAGAAATTAAATATAATAGTTAATTAATGGTCCGCTAATTTTTTCAATTCGATTCCAGATGTCCTCGACAAGATAAAATCAGGTTTGGAATATGCAAAGAATTACCTGGAGACCGCAAAAGACGTTGCTGACCTAGTAGCAAATAGCTTGGGTCATAAACAAAACAAAAGACGAGGAGAAGATATTAATGAGAAGAAAAAAGAAAGTTTCGGTCCTTCGAAAATTGTGTCTGCGTTCTTTCGTCTTTTCGGTCTGGATTCGCAAAAAGTTACGGCGATTGCAGTGAACAGTGTCATATTTCTTGCCCAAATGGTACGTATCCACTATTTAAAGTGTTAACCTTAAATAATCACGAGTCTACGATTACAGATAAGCTCGTTGTTCGATCTGAAAATTCCACAAGTTTCGAAAGAGAATCTAGCCAGGAATTTGGAAGACCAGAGTGACGTTTCATCGTGGAATCCAGCTAAACTTATCATGGAGAGCAAAAACGAGAGAGTGAGTCACCCTGAATATAAAAATGAAACGAAAATTACAAATCTGATGATAACAAAAGCAAGTAATTTCGTTTTCAGATACAAAAATTAATCGTACAGGCTCAAGATGAAAATTTACCAAATCAATTGATCGAGAGGGTGGACGGTGTAGATTCCGCGTGTATTAGATTGCTGTTGTGCAAAACGTCACCGGTAATAAAAGCGGCGCAAAATTTCGTGAAAAATAAAACCGACGGAAAATCGCATCGAACGACTTGGTGGCTACCCAACAGAGACGAATTCGAAGAAAACAGCGATCAATGCGAAAACACGCATACAGATTGTAGTTTATTTTTCTAGCCATAGTTATTTAATCGGTCTGTAGTGTGTCTATTTAACTATATTTGCCGGGAACTTGGTCGGGGAAAAATGACGATAGGTCTGAAGGAATTTTTCCGATACACTTAAGTAAAGAAAACATTTAAAATATGGTATAAAATTCTCGTGATAAATTCAAGGGAAAATAATTGAAATTCTTCGCGTTATAGAATTATTAGGAATCAAGGTGTTGGTTTGTACAGCATATATATTTGCATCCATACAAATATATACTATATTACAGAATTATACAAGGTATTCCAAAATTAATTTACTACACGTTGGGCATCGCAATGACTCTTGTGTTCCGCACGTACTCATCGATGAATGAAAAAAAAAAAGCAGCGAAGTCAGAACCACCTTCTCCTCTCCGCTTATGCACATTTATTTTAAATAAACTCTGGTGAATTAAGTTTGGAAATACCCTCTATATATTTCCAGCCATCTCCAGGATGGCCACGCGCTGACGCTCGACGATCTCGAATAAAATTATATTGCTTCAAGTAGTTTAATTTTTACAAATAACATTTTTTTTTTTTTTCGTAGCATGGAATCGAAACCATTTTTACTAAAAAATAATTTTGATCTCGTTAAGGACGTTTAACGTCGGCTCGTTGATCTTTAAGCGAGAATTAACGAAACTTTTATCGATGACATCACCTTTATAAAACACATTGTGCGAAAAGCATAATTGTTCTATCACGTAGCAAAACGGTGCAATCAAGTTATAAAACGCATCGTTATTGTTATTGCATTGTAGACGAAGCACCTTTCGAACGATTAAATTAACGCAGAAGCATCGGACGTAATCAGAAGAATCTTAATGATTCATCAACTTTTGAAGCAATAAACGTTGACGATACATCTTTTTTCACGGATTAGGTTCGGGTTAGATACTTGTACGATTCGCAAGGACGGTGCTAATGAAAAATCTCTACTGTCTGAAACCTTTGTAAGTCGAACATTTTAAAGAGATTCTACGATTCCAAAGATCGATTCAATGTCTTATCGGTATTAACTTTAATCGATATAAAATGAACTATATAATATTTTTGATCGTTAATCTTGCGGTACACGAACGTCGATTAATATCAGGACCGATTGCTAACAATAGGTGAAAACAGGTCGAATGAAATATCAATGATAAGAGTATAACAAGAAAAAGGAACCATTCGAGGAATAACTACTTAAAAACAAGGTTCCTCGCGAAATTACTAGGGAACCTTTCACTGTGTAGTCACGTCGCGCCAGACTTTCAGTAAGTACCGTCACGTTCCACAGTGTAGAAACGATAATCGGTTTACACTACGTACCTATCTAATGAGATCAAAAATACTGCGAGCTATATGCATGCTTTCTGCGGTTAAACGTCGATTGAACGTTTCTAAAATTAATAATAATCGATACGATGAAGTAATTAATCTGACTCTGGTGATAGATCAACCCAGAAGCGTTTCTACTTTCCCTGTAAATACCGTAATAACGCGTGATACAGCTTAGAAAGTCGATAATTATGAAACTTTGGCATTAGAGGGACATTATGTTAAACGCGGTAGAGACTTGGAACACGCTCCATGTTCGAAGGCCGAAGAAGTGGTCGACAAATTAGTTCGAGTTATCTACAAATTCCTGTGTGCTATGTATGTGTGTGTGTGTGTGTGTGTGTGTGTGCGATTTACGACGTATACGACGAATAAATAACTGGATACAAAAGCTAAGTCTTTCTGTTGACAATTTTGATTCGGATTATCACATACGATCTGATGAAAGGAAAGCTGGATCGCCACTTCTCGTACATCGAAAATCATGCGTCAGTTTTGTCGCGTATTTGTCTCACGATGAAACCCGATTAACGTTTCCTGAAATAACTTCAAATATCCGATACATGTACATATATTGTAGTAAGTGTATACGATACAGGAGGTACGCATATTATTCATTCTCGTTAAATTCACGGTAAAATCGATCTCGAAAATATATAAAGGTTTAACGGACTGTCGGAGAAAAAGGAACCAACGGGTCGTATCGAGATATACGACCATCGAGAAATTCTTATTTACAAGTGAACTCTTTCGCGCCTGTATTCTTCCTTACGTTTCACGTTTCGAAAATTCATACACACGGCTCGTTCCCTCAACGATTCACGAGCTTTTCACGCTGAATGACGCGTTGATTCGTTCGTTTCCCTCAATGAAAGTCTTCGGTTTTTACATGGTCATCCACTGTAACGTTAAAGTTTATTATTAAAGGAACAGTGCCTGTTAAAATTCCAGGGCGAAATTATAATTTGATCGTCGAATAGGCTGCTGTTCCGAATCAATGCTGTTTCGATAGTGTCACGCAGTCACGTGCGTCACAGTCTTCGTGTCTCAAAGCTCGGTATGTATCTTGAGACAATGACATTCGCGCGTCCTGTGCACGCACGTGCTTCGTTGCAGTCTTTGTTGTAGATTCAGCGAAGAGACGAACTGAATTCGTTAGGAACAAGCGAAGGTGAGGATTTTAAATCAGGATAGTAGGCTCGATCAGAGTGGATACGCGGTCTAGAACTTATTTAACGACAAATGTCGATGGAAACGTTCGATTCCAAACTAGTCGACATCTATTGGAGAAAGATCGAGTACGATACGGAAGAAAAAAAGAAAGAAAAGGAAGAAAAAACTAACGAAAACACGTTTTCTTGAAACGTTCACTTAGATATACGTATAGGTTCATAGAATCTACATCAACGAAACGGGTACTCGAATCTCCTAGCGAATGTCGCTTGGAACCGAATTTTTCGATAGACTGTGGGTTGTTCTTTATAGAATCGTTCGACCTTGACTGATCTGTGCTCTCGACGCAAACTTGTCGTAGCCAGTCCCGTAGATTACACGTTCTCTCCATCAGGTTCGAAGAGTTTTTCTTAACGGTACAAACACTGGTCGTGAAACCGCTATTAGGACCATATTGGGTAATGATGTTTTGCGTTACAGGTGTCGACGGTTGCGTGGATAAATGAGATAGGATGTTCGATTGAATATTTAGAGTACCAAAAGTTCCTGGAAAGAATTCGGAATATTAAAAAACGGCATGTTCTTCGTGAAACTAGTCGAAGAATGTGTTTATGTTCACCTTGTATATTGTTCGATTCGGCTGCAAGGTGATGGGAACGTAGCCATTGCAAATAAGAATACATCAAAGTCGGTGGCGGCGGTATGTTGGTGTCTTGACGTTTATTCAGCACTCCCCAGATCTCACGTATTTTCGAGTTTAGGTTTTCCAGGCCTGCCATGATTTCCGTCCACTCCTGGTAGTGATCCGGTTTGTCTGAGTACGGAGGATCATGACCACGAGATCGAAAACAAAATCTTGAGTGGAACGAAACCAACAAAAGGTTGGTTCTTCCAACGATTCGAAGAAAAGAACTCGGAAAATGAGGTAAAAAAAAAAAAAAAAAAAAAAAAAA
>SMSQ01018973.1:263102-315767 GCA_019453375.1 Ctenoplectra terminalis | reverse complement strand
AAAAAAAAAAAAAAAAAAAAAAAAACAAATGAAAAAACGAAGAAAAAAGGAGAAAGGCAACCAAGGAATAACCGATAGCGGAATAAAAGAGAATTGTTTCGTACAGCAGAAACTCACCTATGAACGTGTCCGTTCCTAGATCGGTTGAACCGATGCCACTGTTCGCGCTGGTCATATCGCTCAGTGTCAATTCGTCATTTTTGGTCGAAGTTGCATCGTTCTCATTCTTCTTGGCGTTCACCACTCTTTCCAAAGATTGTTCCAGGTGCCTCAGATGGATCACCTTTTCACCCAAAAGGCTCTTGGTCCGATGTAAATTTACTTCCATGTCCGAAAGTTCACGTTCTTCCTGAAATTTACCACACTTGTCCAACGAATATCATTCAAAGAAAGTAAATTGAGGTAAAGGTATAGAGAAACGATACCTGAACCAATTGTTCTAAAGTCGCTTTGATGCTACGTTGCTTCCAAGCTTTTTGCCGTCCCTGGAAAATGTCTTCTTGATGTCGAAGCGCTTCCCGTGCTCTCTTCACTGAATCCCTCTCGACGTGAATTCGGTGCCGGAAGAACTCCAGCTCCGAGGAGGCGTTCGCTGGTGCTAAAAAATCGAGCAGATTCCTTTTCGATGTCATCCGATGAGCTCGTACACAAGCAGTGTTGGTGAAAGCGGCTTACTCGGAGAAAAGAAATAACGAAAAGAGAAGAAAACTAAGGAGAAGATACTTGGTATAATACTAGAAGAAAAAAGAAAAATTTGGTGGTGCACTTACAAGCAGGTGGAGAAGTACAAGCCGCTAACCAAAGTAAAGAGTATAGATGCCTGGGAAAATAAACAGTAACCGGCTCTCAGAATGTATAAAAGAAAGTGAAACCGCTGGTGGACGAAAGAAATAAACGACGATGACTACATTCAACGAAAAGAATCTTTTGTCTACGTTTCGCGCGCGAATATCGTACAAATGAAGCTGTAAACGATTGATCGTAAATTGTAGAATATGTTCAAACTACAAAATGAACGAACGTACTTTTTTTTTTTTTTTTTCATGTGACATCCATACTACTAAAAAATTAACATACGAACTGACTGTTTGATGGATTTTTGAAGAAAAGTAAACCTGCTGAAGAAATTCACCTTTGTCTTGAAAAGGATATCGCAATGTGTAGGCTGTTTCGTTGCTTGGCAATTGATCACCGAGGTCCTCGAGTTTCTCCAGTTGTTTCCGGATATTCTCAACTGGATTTTCCAGATTGTTGTTATTGTTGTTACTATTGTTGTTGTTGTTGTTGCCAATGGTAGTGCTAGGTCTAGCGGTGGCGGTCGATTTTTTGGCGAAGTTCTTCTTCGCGGTGGTTAAATTGGCGTTTGTCTCGCTGGTGGTGACGGTGTCGTCGGGATCGAGTGTCACGTTCTTTGCGTTCGCTGCAGCGGCGCTCTTCTGAAACCCCGAGTTCGCCGTCTGAACGTTCGGTTCGTCCGGATCGTGTGATTCTTCGGACTTCTCGTTCGCAGCCGTCGGAGTCTCGTGTGGTTTAGCGTTCGTCGTTGCCGAGCTCGAACGCGTGTTTCGTAGCGGGGTACTGCGAGCACGATTTAAGGCCTATAGCCAGATATTAGGGCGAATCGCACCAACGTGAGGGAGTACCTTCACAGTTACTGTTTCGTTACACGAGTCGCATGGTCTAGATGAAAACCGATGGGTGTTGCTATTTACAAAAGGTTCATTTGTCAAGACTGATTATCGGGATACAGATAATTATGTACAATACACGGGATAGTAAGGGTACTCGATCAAGGTGAACTACTTGTAAGTGGCATTGACTGTGAAGGTACTGGAATTGGTGACAAAGAGAATGGATGTGCAAAAGATGAACGCTGGTACAATGAACACTTGATTAAAATATAAAGATCGTAACACGTAAATAAAAACCATGCTTCCGACTGATTTGTTAAAATCATGGCACGTACAAGTAGTTCAGAGCGCGATCCAATGTGTCAACCCTTTGTGATTCAATTCGTTTCTCTGATTTCACGCGCCCTCCTCTTGTATAACGCCGCTACAATGGCGCGACATCCTAAAATATTGCAATGAAATACCGAAAGTTGCTCCAAATACTATTGGAAGAGGAAACGGTTGACCTGAATGAAAACTAGCGAAGCAACAAGCCTGAACTTAACTCACTTTTGTTCCGACCATTCGGTTCTGTCGGTTCTGTCGGTTCTGTCGGTTCTGGTTTTCATGGATGTTGATCTTTCCGTCTCCGAGGCTGTAGTATATCCCTCCTTTCTTCTGGTCCTCCTCTCGATAGCCGAACGTACCTCTTTCTTCAGTTTCGTGTACTTTTCTTTCAGTGCCATGTATTTATCCTGTAACAACCGCTTTTCGCAACGCATTTTCTCAAACTCGATAGTCTCTTGGCGAATAGCTAGCTCCGTCTGTTGCTTCCCCTCTTTTTCCGCGTCTCGCAAAAAATCATTGCGAATCTCATCCAAACGATGCTCGTACATGGTTCGGGTGTAATTCTCCTGAAAATGCAACAGCAAATTCTTTTCAGTCACGTGATCGCGAATACAGGATAAATCTTCTCTTTGATCCTATCATTTCATCCTTCTCCTCACTTTAACCTGACAATGAGTAATTTCTATGATACAGATACAAGTAATCGGCATTCCTTGTGTGCTGTTTTGTATTATAATAACGAACAGTGAGGTTTTACCGTTCTTCAAAAGGTAACGATATTTACAATATCAAACTATACACGATATTTACAATATCAAAGAAATGGTTTACCGTTAATGGGTGATTTTATCGTGTTCACAAAAAGAAATTGTGTATCGGAAAGTATTATTTATTTAACAAGGAAATAGGATCATTGAAATGGAGGAAAAAATGTGCTGTAACGTAACAACAAAGTCTACAACTCGATTTAATCTACTTCAATCTACGATTGAAATAACAACATTTCAGGTACTCACGTTTATTATGAAATTCTGTTCCATCGCAGCCAGACGTTCCTCGTATTTATTGGTCATATCTACAATTCTCACAGTCTGGTCTCGCCGTAGTTCAGCGCGCTCATACTTTAACTCCTTGTCGAATTCCTTCTTCATTGCCTCGATTCTTTTCGAATGTAACTTGGTCAGCTCGATCTCGCCGAGTTTCACGAGCTTTTCTTCGTCCAAATCACGTTCGTGCTCGTTCTCCAATTTTTCCATTTCCTGCTTCCGCAATTCTAGCAGCTTCACTTTTCTTTTGTCGAGTTCAGTTTTTAGGTTCGCTAAAATTTCTTGTTTTTCCTTTTCGTAACAGACTTCCAATTCAGCTTTCACCTTTCCCAAGTTCTCCAGTTTTGCCTCGTCCATCTCAGTGATTAATTTTCGAATCTCCTGTTCCTCCTTAGAAAATGATAAAAATGTGACCAATAAAAATAATAATAATAATAATTAAAATAAAAATAAAAATAAAAATAAAAATGTGACGTGAAAAATACCTTCTCAGCCATCTCCCGTCTTAGCTCCTCTAGCCTATCGCTCAAGTTTTTCTGCAGCAGCTTCTTTTGTTCCATAAAATTTTCCTCCAACTCCTTCTTTGTTCGCTCCAGTTTGTCTTCGTAACCTTTCTTCAAAGCTTCCATGTCCTTTTCATACTCTTCACCGTGTCCTACTTTCGTTTCTTCAAATTTCTTACTCTGTTCCTGCTTCCTCGTAACTTCGTTGGCTTGTTTTCGAGAATAGTCAAATTCCTGGTTGACTCTAGAGAAATCGGACGTGTCATCGTCATCGGTTTGTTCATTTTTCGAAAACTCCACTTTTGACCTGTTCTTCCGACGCGCTTCCAAGTCGCTGCAATCGGTCTCGCTTTTCGAGACCAAGTCGATATTTTTAATCTTGCTGAATTTATTGGTGTACGTGTAATCTAGGCTACTCTCCCTCGACAATCTTTCCATGGATGGACTATCCCTTGCCATCTGAATACGGTGTTCCTTCTCGGACACGTTCTGGGGAACGAACCTCTTGCGATGTTCGTTCTCAGAAACGTTTTGCACGACGAATCTCTTGCCTACGATCTTTCCCTTTTTATTCGAGGCTTCAATTTTCTCCGACGATGAGCTCTTTCCAATGCCTTCTTCGAGCTTTTCTTCCAAGTCTTTTTTTGTTTCATCGTTGAAGCTTTGAGAGTTTGACTTCTGCGAGGAAGGAATCCAACTGCTGTCTTCGTTCGAAAGAATCGCGAGCATCTGTAGGTTCTGATCTTCCGGCTCCGATTCTGAGTCATCTTCGGATCTGGAGTAGGTGAACTTGAAGTTCACTTCTTTTTCTATGTCGAATCGGACGCTTTTCCGTTCCTCGTCCACCGGTCTGTCATCTGTTAGGCATCGATTAAAATTGAATAACCTGTATCAAAACGGTAATCATACTATAACTTCCTTACCATCTTCGGATTGTTTTTCCCTGAGAATCGATTTCAGCTTGTCTCCGCCAACGTTGTTACTCTCATCCGGGATTGTCGCGTTTCGAAAATCTTCCAGTTTTATGCCTTCCTGACTAGGAGTGGTATCTCTGCTCCTGTTACTTTTCAGAAACATAGTCCCTCCACCGCTTAAAGTTAGTTCCCTCTGCTGCCCAAATTGACTAGGATGTTTCTCCTTGTCGAACTTTTCAGACTTCTCTGACCTAGCTAGCGTAGCCATACTGAGCTTGTCGATGTCTATAATGTTCTCCTCGGAGCTAAATTTGCTCGATAGCTGCTCCCAATCTTTTTCATGCCTTGGACTAAGAGATTCCGATCTCTTCAGCACCTCCTTCAAGTCTATCTCTTGGTTTGGCGTGATCGCGATCGAGGCGCTGGTCGACGCACCTGCTTCTAGAAGCTTGGGACATTCGTAGAACCTCGGATCTTGAAATCTGAGATTCGTGTAATCCCTGGCAGCCCTGTTGGTTGCCAGAGGATTTTCCATCTTCGAGTCTTCTTGTTTAGATTGCTGTTTCTCTTGGCTCGTAGCATCTTTTTTTCTCGTCCCATCGATTTTATCCAACTTCTTCAACTGCGTCAATTTCGTGGGGATTCTGGTGGCTGGTGGATTGATCTTGGCCGATTCTTTCACAGACTCCTTCGACCAAGACGTCTCTTTGGGCAGAGTTGTTTCCTCGTGTGACTCGAGATCCTTGGCTGTTGTCTTCGAGTCCTCCTCTGCTGGTGAAAAAATACATTTTGTATAGGTTTCTAAAACTGTTTCACCGTTATTGGAAGAGGGAAGGCTTGGAGGAGGCAAAAGTCAACGTTTCATTTGCTTCTAGGATCAGAGAAACGGGCGCAAACTTTATCTCGCTCACGATGGCCCTCTCGAGAGAAAAGAGGCGGCAGTGTCAACGTTCCCTCAAGAGCGAGTCGACGACTGCTTTTTCCTCTTCTTTCCCCTTTTTTTTTCACTCGCTGCAGTGATAAGAGGTACAGCGATGAAACGGTTAAGAAGAAAATATGCCTAGAAACTTGAAACAACGTGCAAGAGATTATTATGTAACAACAAAAAGTGCACTTGTCGGATCTAAAGCGTCGTGTTTTTCATTGTAAACGTTTTTTTTTACGACGATCTCGTGCCTCTTTTTGCTCTTGAAAAGAAAAAAGTTTTGCAAGAAAACGCTAGAGCGAGACGGAGGAATGATCGTTCTTTGCGTTTGTTACACTGTTTCGTAAAATTTCATAAACAAACCGCGTTGTCTTGTTTTCGAGTAACATTTGCAGCTCAAAAGAACACGCGCATAGAAACAAACATGACTCAACAATTCGTGTGTGTGTGTGTGTGTATCGGTAAGAGCAAGGCAAAGTAAATAACGAATAGGTCTATGCATATACATGACGACATCGATATACGTAATATCCTGTAACAGGTGATCCCACGATCGAAAGAGAGGTGGTTATTTACAGAGCCTACTCTACAATCTCAATTCATATTTTCAAGTGAAATGACGCGATTAAGGATTTTTTAGGATCATCCTTGAATCTCGTTTCTTGTTAAGATCCGCCGTGTCGAGAGGTTTCTTCGCTAATGAGGACAAGCTTAAAAAACTCCACTTTTTAGACTATCGCGACTATAATTTTCGTCTGTTCATCGTATAAAAAGGAAAATGCCGTATCGAGTGAACTACCGAGAAACATTAACTTTCTTGCTCGTACAGTTCGGTCTGGATTGCAAACCGCGCAAGCTGTACAGGTACTGGCGCGGCTTTATAGAGCTGTCCATTCCTTACGAAGTGACACTTGGTAATTAATTGTTAACGATTCGGACAGAGAAACTTGCGGGGCGTGATATTGCGTAAAAATATTTACCGTGTACATCGTGACGTCGTGATTCAATCCTCGTATCGAATCGTCGTTGTTCCGTCGCCAAAAAGTGTTGTGAAATTAGAGCTCGTTGCAAAACTGTGACAGGGAAGCCAGTAAATTCGCGTGAACGATGATTTATTGCTCCCCTTTGAATTCAGATTATGTCAACAGCTTTAAAGCGGTAGCAGGTAAAGACTGCTTGCAACGCTGGCGCAACGATTCGCTTTGGATAACGGCGACGCGATAATTGAACGGTTCTGCTATTAGATACTTTCACGAGCGAGTGCACCGACACGTGAGTGCCATAACGAATGTGTCGTACGGTGAGGAGAGTTGCTCGATAGAGATTCGAGGGTTCTCCATGCGGCGAGCTGCGCGGCCACGCGTCCACGCGTCCACGCGTCTCACCGTCTCTGTCCGATCGAAGAAATAGCGTAACAATTTCGTTGGTGTGTAACTTTTGATGCACTCGAACCAACTGTAACGATCGGTCTTTAGCCTCACTTCACTGGCTGCGTTTTACTTTCTACGAAAACAATTGTTGGCTTTTAGTAACGCGACGCGCAAGATACCCTTTCCGCGATGAACTTTGACAGAAAGATGTCCGAGTTAATTTACACTGTATTTCCAAGGAATTATCGGTGTTTGTTATATTTATTATATAAAAGTAATGGGAGAGTCGCGTGAGATAAGATTAACGTTACAGCAATCGGTACGCATGTTCACAAATAATTAATAAACGGAGAGTCTCGGTCTCGATTCTATCGCGTTACACACGAGCGAATCAAAAGGTTACATAAAACTTGAACGCCGGACTGACTTACATAGCTGTGTATTATGTGGAGTTACGTAAAAAAACCGAACCAATAAGTAAAGGTCGTTTCTTTGTCGACGATCTGTGGTCATTGAAAAGGAAAACGAAGCGGTCTGTAAGTGTGTAAACTGGATACGTCAAGGTCAAGCGCAAGAGAATATTCCTACTTTACGTAATAGGTATGTACCGTCTGGATGTCTCATGCTCGGATACGATGAATAATCGATTCGAGATAGAGAATACCAAAAAGACGGAACAGGGGGAAACAAGGTGGAAAAATGTTGATGAATTTAAGAGACAGTCGCCAAAGTTACACCGAGAAGCCTAAAAATATAATTCACGTTTGACGGAAAGCCAGCCTGGCATTCGATTGCTAAATAGCGGGTCCTTGAGAATTGGATGCGAGAGCTTGGCAAAATGTGTAAACGATACGACCGCTGAGTTTCTGGCAATCGAATCGTACAGACGAACAGGTGTTTTATAAACGCGCGTCGTCTAAGAATTGCACGAACGGTAATCGTTCGGATATTTTACACCCTTGATGCGACAAGATTTATATTGTATACGGGAACGTATAATTTTGATGATTACGAAGAAGGAAGCGATGTTTGATTTTTAAGTCGATACCATTGTCTTATCTTGTTTACTGGAACTCGTATCGATAAATAGTTCGAATGCGAAAGATATTAGATTGACGCGGCAAAATTGATATCGAGCGAAAGTCTGACTCGAAAAGAATCACACGATGCACGTTGAATCTTGGAGTTATCAATTTCAGTACCAAAAAATGAACTTGGTTGTTCGTTCAAAGTGCAAACGAATATTGATCAAGGTGATAAAAAAAAAAGCTGTTGCTGTTACAGTAGTCTTTAGACTTTGGGGTGCGAGGTTTAACCCTTTGCACGACGACCTTTTACCGCATTGTTTCACTCAAGATGCAAAGAAAAACAATTATCCCATTACGTGTCTATAATATACATGTATTGCTTTATTAATATATCACAGTCTACATACATATACAAATCACGAGGATACGTGACTTCGGTAAATAATCTAGTTTCGTCAGAGCAGTAGACATCGGTGAATAAAAAAAATATTACATCGTATTCTGTTTGTCTGTTTTCGTAGTCAGTTTTCTTATCAATTCCACGCGTTTCGCGACTCGATATGTATCGATCACAAGAAAGGACAAGTAGAAATGTACGATTGAATTGTTACATTCCCAATCTACCTTTCATCGGCTTAACGATCAGTCTTTGTCTGCATCTAGTGTAAAGAGCACCGAAGCGATATCAGTCCAAGTGCAAAGGGTTAATCCTATATTTTCCATTCAGCCGTAATGACGAGGCAATCCGTACCGACGCTGATTTGCTTGAGGTTATCAGGTCTGGCATTGCCAGCCCTAGCCTGCTCGACGAGCTCCTTGTAAACAGCGTCCAAGGGATGTTCCCAGGTGGTGGTTTTGGTGGAAGCTTGATAGTAATACCAAGCACCGCTCGTTTCGTGGAAGCACGGTAACCAGCCCTTCGGGAGGGCTGCCATCAGGCCCTCCCGGGCTAAATTCAGGAGGTGTGGTTCCGTGTCCGGGTCGATTCCCAGGCGCTTTGCGTACTGGAGCACCTCTGAAAAAGCACACGTGCTCCATTAGCTGATTACAAACTGGTAGGTGGACCGTGATCTTTATTCGGGATGCATGGATATTAATTTGCTCGAATACGCGCACTCGCTGTCCCGTTTTCGCTTCGAATATGTATACCTAACATTTTTACGCAAAAGAAGCGCAAAAGAAGGTCAAGGACTTGTCTTGTCGTAAGTACCGAAGAGTTTTACTCGCGTAATGAAACTTTACGAATATAGAGCTCTTTATTCCTCGATCGAGGATAGAATTTTTACACTATCAGGTGCTATAAATATTTTACTCGATAAATAACAAAGAAAGTATTAATAAACGGTAAAACTAGTAATTTCAAGGTTCTCTGGTAGCCGTATTCAAAGCGTAACGTTGTTCATCGATTATAGACCAGGTGGAAGTACACGTGGCGACGCGGAACTGTCTCTGTGAAAGAAGGGGCACGTCAAGAAGTCTTTACGCATCGTGTGTTTTACTAACATTGTCTGTATTATTAGCTAAAGAGTTCATAAATTAAAAATAAAAATGAACTTCAACTTGGATAGAACTTGGATAGAACTTGAAATTAAACGTTTACTATTCGTACTTGATGAGGTTTACAGGTTTACAGGTTTACAGGTTTACAGTATCGTGTAGAAGCGGAAATATCAGCGGCGCTTGAGCTTAAACACACGATTAACGGCAAAGTAGCCGAATAAAGAGTCGCTTGAATCTTCAACGAGGTAGTTTAAATGCTTTGCATTTTCATGGGAAACGTGAATCGCGACGACAACGTTACAAAGAGGACCGATTTAAAATTCCATCATGGAAGTCTTTGACAGGTGGCTCGGGGTAAGGAGGTAACCGCCGCAACATCTGTCTTCCCCACGATGGGTAAAATTTCATAGCCATGACAGTGGCAAAGAACGCGGAATTTCCAACCATTTCATAGATATCCCTGAAAAATAAGGTCCCAGGACGAATTTTGTTTCCAATTTTTTGTCCACTTGACAAATTTCATCCTGTGAAGTCTAGTCAGTGGTACGGATAGCAAGGGGGAGGTCCTCGAGGCTTATGACAAAACTTTCGCCGCACTGCGGATCGTATTGATTTTCCTCGCCGCGCTACGGTATGAGCTCGGTGCTCCCGTCCGATCATGGTGTAAATAAACAAGAAAACTCACCACCGAAACTATTCAACCCTCTGATATTTTATCCATGACTTTTCATGTTTTAATCGCTTCCGATTAATTTTTTTTTTGTTTTACTTTCCTACCCTGTTGTTTCTCTATGATCGAATTTAGGTTGACCTTTTCGTTAAATTATCATGGTTTCAACAATTATTATTTTTATTTTGTGACGTTTAAAAATTGAAAGGTGAAAGAAAAATGGAAAAGAAGAAATAGTTACGATTGTAAAATCGATACAAAATGATACGGAGTTGTACATTAAGAAATTAACATGTTTCTAGAATGGCGACTCGAAGAAGTCACGAGTTCTGGGACCGATAAGAAACGTTCCGTCTTAATGCCTTGACAAAGAGCGTACAAGTACTCCGTTTCTCTGTATCCCGAACAATTGGAACTGTCTATCTATCTCGTGGTTTCTATTTATGAAACCTATCATTGAATATTCTAATAAAAAACGAAATTTCGATCATTATGCAATCTTTGATGAAACTAATTAGCTGTTCAATGGCCTGATGAAAATTGACAGTTGATAGGATTCAGACTAAGGATGAGTATATTTAACAACATAAATGTTGTTAAGACTAAATCTATAATTTCCAAATTATTACCGTTTCCAAGATTTAACGAAGGATAGGAAGAGAAACGGAAGTGCCGATGACAGTGGCGAGCGAAGATAAACCAGCCCGTGCTAGATCGATCGAGGGGTAGTGGAGGACGAACAGGAGTGGAAATTGGCTTACGGTCTCAGGTTTTCTTAGGGAAATTTCCGATTTTCCACGTACCTTCGTCGGACGGGTGCGAAGAGCCGTCGAAGATCTCCCTGCACACGATCGTGGCTGCACTTTCTTGAGAAATACTCATGCTAACACGAACAGCCGGGTCTCGGGTGCAGGAGGTTCACATAACGTTAAACTTAGCGTTAAACGTAGACGTGCCTGGGTCGCGGACAACACACGGAAGAGTCGTGTACGCCGATAAACGTCATTTTCCGTAACAACGACGCGTGCACGCGAGACTTTCGCTCCGATGACGAGGCTCGTCCGACGACAGCCAATGTTCAATCCGACTTGAACGTAGGCGATGGAAGGAGGAGCGAACGTGAAACGTGCAGCGCCCCCGGTAGCATGACCTCGAACCAGGCCAATGATAAGGAAACGAGTAACAGCCGGAGGCAACTGTCTTATCGATTAATCGAAAGCCAACAGCGATGCTGTATTCGTTGGCAGCGGTGCGCGGGAAATACGTCGATCCGACAACATAAATTCGTCTACCATCTTTTTTCTCTTCTTTCTTCTTTTTTGTAGGATTCTAGGTTGATTCGTGTCGCCGAGAATCGGAGTAGAACACTTTGCTTCTGTGCAGCCTGGAGGATGGTACGATGAGACGGAGGTGATCATACACTTCCGTGATCAAGCTTCTTTCGCTCCTTCAATGAAATCAGCTTCGGTATTACTTCGATGGATCATTTCAGACGAGATTTTACGACTGTCAAATTGGAACACGCGCGTTGTTCCGTCTCGTTTCCTCAAAAATGGGTAATTTCGTGCATTCATTAAAATACCTCAACGTTCTCTTCTTGTTGAAAAAAAGCTCATTATATGCTCCGTTGTGCAATGTTGAAATATTTGATGAATACAATGAAATATAAATGTATATTCATGAGCGAATAAATAATTCATCGTCGGATCGACATCGAGAATCCAGTCAATTGTTCTTCGAAGTATTAGTTTTAAGTAGTAGGAAAGAAATTATTTGTTACCAAAGGTTATTCGTTAAGCCGTTTTTATAAATAATTATTCACTTTTGTAGTAATTTGCGACTAATTTGAGAGTTCAATGATATCTCGATAAAAAGTTCAGATCGACTTATTAAACTTATCGAGGGGATTGTAGGATGATTTTTAAGAAAAGAAGCACATTATTTTCTAAACAATATTTTTAGATGCTTGCTTTTTATACACTTGTTTCAGTTTTCTATCATGTATCATCGATCATCGTCCGAAAAATAGAAAAAAACGATCATGGCGCCAGTATAAGAAACACTGGTTGTGAATCACGTGGTAAATTTCCCTATAGTGTAACAGTTTCCTTCTTTACCGATGGTTTAGGGGAATTTTCGGATCAGAGGATGAAGAAGTTTCCCCCAGACTATACGCACCTTTTTGAACAAACCAAAACGATCCGATGAAACTGCAAGGATATGTCTTATGAGGTTCCTTTTTTAAGAATAATACACCAACGTTGATATTACCATTGTGCAAGCTGTAAAATTGAAAATATAAAGTTGACACATTTGGTTGTCCTCGACAGAGATGGCGCCAACGTGTGCTTAGCTACCCCTAAAATTAATCTCGTTTGTAATAAACCGCTAACAACCTTTAGGTAAATTATTTTATTGCTAAATCCACGAACTCTGTAAATTACATCGAGCCTTGATCACCATCATTCAATGAATGCTTAATATTTACATACTTAAAACGCTTAATTATTCAGATTTATGCAATATGCAGCGCTACGTTTCGACTTCGTTATACGGTACACTCGGACATTTTAAAATTCTTTTTTACGTTGCGGATTAAAATTAAAATCTTAAGCTATTAAATTATTATAGAAAAGCAAAGATTAAAGAAGAAAAAAAAGTATATTTCTCGACATAAAGTTAGCTATTGTAAGTTACGTTTCGTCATCAAGTATTGCCTATTGATGTACTAACTATTGTCCATCGAATTTAAATCTTCAAATCAATCATGTGTTTTAAAAGACACGCGTGTCCTACAATTTCAAGTTACAATTTTTAAACTTTTGAAAATATGAAATTTATAGAAATTGGTAATTCCGTGTGCTACCGATAAATTCGTCGCGTTCGAAACATAGTTCGTTCTAGAATGGAAACAGCAGCATCGATACGACGAATAAATGTGTCTTTCGTTCTTTAATACCAATAAAATAGAAAATAGAAAATAGAAAACAGAAAATAAATCTCTCCGATGGACAAGACAATAATTCAGTCAAGTTGTAGGACACGAAAGTAACCCATGTATAAAAAACTGGTTGGGAATGTTGATTCTAACAAAAGCAATCTTCCATTCGTCTCCGTAGTGATCCCAGCTAAACGTTAGAATCTCCGAGCAATAAATTGTTGTAACGCAACCCAAGTTCTAACGTTTACGGAGACATCCTATGTGTGACGGGGCGAAATAAGGTGGTACAACGACGATGATTTTACCGATGCAGTTGTTCGTCGGATGTCTCGCATTTTCAATATCTCCTCTGCTTTCGCCACGGTACCAGTTACGCGAGAGCACTAGTCGCGTTTCCAGCAACAACGAAAATAATGATCGACCATCGATTGGGACATTTAAATTTCACGCTCTATAGAAAACAACGAGGACCGCCGAATCATGGTGTTAACGTTAACGATGCCAGGAACCGGGAGTCGTTTCGTCAAACGCGAAAATTAAATGATAATGATATCCTACGCCGACGCTGCGCGAAATACTTGCGGCTTCGAGCCGGGAACATTTATTTTTTCCTCTCTCATCATTCTTTCTCACTCTTCGACCACATCTCTTTGCCTCTCTACCCGTTTCCCATGCTTTCGTCTCTGTTCACCCTTCGTTCCGTTCCATCGTGCATTTTTTGTTCTGTAAAAATCCTCGTTAACTCGAATCACGATTCCCGCGTATTATATGAAGTCGGCACCGACTTTCCACTTTTCCCGGGCTAAATAAATCGTTAGAGGTGGCTCGATGGCCGAGCGCGAGCTAATGGCGCTTCATTTATTATTATTCTTCTATTCTATGTATTCTTGGCGAATAGAAGGCTTAATCAACGTTCGAAAACGGAGGAATTAAAATTATTGCTGACGATGCCATCGAACGAACGTTTAATTGACAGGTTTCCACGATACAACCGTTCGAACGCAACATTTTCTCTCGCGGTATTCCCCCAGAGAACTAACAAAATGGCTGAAATATGCAGCACGATAAGAAAATGTATGCCCGACGTCGATGAGAAAGAACGATCCTTTTCTGTTATTTCAAATTAAACGGAAATAAATATATTAAAAAACACCGAAGATTTGATTAAATAATAACTCAATCTAGGAACGTAACGTTGGGATTAAGTAATGCTGTATTACAGAAATTACGCAATTTAGATAGCTTTTTTGGGTAGCATTTCTTTCTCGGACCCTCGTTCAAGAGAAACCAAACACTGGAATAAAAAGATCATTACGGTTTCTCTAAATCGGAGCTCGGCGTAAAAAAGAAACACACAATGGAACCAGCAATCCGATGAAGGTACAGAAAATACGTTACGTAGTCATCATAGGAGAACGTAACAACCTAAAAATCACGTACATTACCCGGAACAATAAATTCTATTGGTCGTTAGACTCTCCAACTCGCGCTGGGGGATCCCCTAATATGACCTAACACCGTAATGTCGTTACCTTGTTAAATAAATGTCACAGCAGGAGGGTTGCTCAGGGCTGGGCAGTCGGTCTACAAAAGACCAACCCCTAAAAATTGGGCCAACGTTCGTATAGCTCAAAATGGTGGACCTACGCGCCGCTTGAGAAAGGAGGAAGGCACAAAAGGAGTGACGTTCGACTGACTACAATCTTTCTCGGCAATGGCCGATTGCAACCTAACCCTGACGACTCGTTTCGTTGAAAGACGAGATAATCGGTTGTCGATGAAGTGGAACCGCTCGATTCACTGTAACACGCTTCACGATTGCGATCTCACGGCTCGTTTTGGAGAACACCGTTCCACTCGCATAACAAAGGTCTTTATTAATCCAAATAATAAATTTTTAGTTACGTAAACTTTTCAATTTTGCTTCCAACACGCGCAGTTTTACTTGTATATCGATTACTCAAAACGATTGCAAACATTTTGCAATTTTGGCGACAGCAAGTGCTTTACCGTGTTTAACGCGTTATTGCACTCGAGTGATCGTAATAATTTCCACGTTGCTCATGTATCCCTACGCGTGTGTATTTGTGTATTGATAACTATTCTCGTAGATCAAGGATAGTAAAATTTTGCTACTCCGTAAAACTCACTTACCATTAGAAAATAAAAATAATTTCATTGAAATAATAGTGACAAACTACATGGTATTTGCTACATTTCAAAAAATACAACGCTACTGCATCCCACTCTAAATTACTTTGTTGCAAACACTTTTTAATGTTGTAAGTCGAATTACAAATGTTCCTACGTTACTAAAAGTATGAAACATGTGGCGTGTAAATATTTAACAAAAGATTCATAAGTACATAAGAAATGCGCCATTGCGACGGCAAGCAACTTATAAGACTATTCTCTTTTGAAGTACGGTTTATTTTTTTCGTATCTTCCTTTAAATTGTAACGCACCCGACGAATTTCTAACCAATTAATTATGGTAATTTACGAAATATTTGTTCTTCCGTTCGTTCCATACAAACCGTTCAATCTAGGCGTAAAAAATATTATTTTGTACATTGATTCAGCTCCTGTTTTCACAACTTTAACATTGGTATATGCGTCGATTATTATCGGTGACAACACTTTTCACTGTTTCGAATAACAACGCAATTCTTCGTCATCCGGTTGAGATGTTTATCCGAAATCTACGCGCACCTGGAAACAGATGTTCGTTTCTCACGCGAGCGACAATCGTGATCTCTATCTACATCCTTTGTTTAACTTGTCTTTATTTGATTTTTATTCGATAACCAGAATATGGACGTTCAAGAGATGCGTCTAAATTTATTTAGACTTAACGATACTTAACGATATATCAAGAAGGTGTTAGATTTGCGAAGACTCTTGTGGAAAACAAAATAGAATTCACTTCTTTTCCATAGAATATAAAATATTTAATCGTACAAACAACAAGATGAATAAAAAAATATCATCGAATTTAGATATTGAAACAATGAAAATGATCGGTAAGCGAAGACTACTTGCTATTGCTCCCTATCTAAACGTCTCCTCGAAAAAGCTGCATCTCCGAGCACTATCCTCAATAATCCTTTCTAT
This sequence comes from Ctenoplectra terminalis, assembly GCA_019453375.1. Taxonomy (NCBI): domain Eukaryota; kingdom Metazoa; phylum Arthropoda; class Insecta; order Hymenoptera; family Apidae; genus Ctenoplectra; species Ctenoplectra terminalis. Next base: position 299,799 of record SMSQ01018973.1, on the reverse strand, counting down.
GGAGACCATTTGAACGCAACGAAGCCCAAATAGGCGAGAAACCGTGGCGTCAATTACGGTCGTCAGGTGTGAACGGGGATACAATGAGGAAGACGATGGAAAGAAGAGCTCGCGGCGGCAGGATCTTCCTCGAAGCCGGCAGGACGAGCGCAGACCACAGGAAGACCATTAGTACCGTATCATCGGCTCTCAGAGAGACTCGGTCTAGCCGTTAAGCGCCATTTTGCTTTTCAATTTTCAAGCCGCAATGCGCGCCACCCCCTCAACCGAGAGAATCGTTCGTCCGTCCGTCCGTCACTGTCACTAATTCCTCAATGTTCTTTTCTGCGGGGTCTAATGCCAGCTGGAGGCTACGCGGCTGCCAAAGCCAGGATATAATGCGCGGAGGAGAAGGAAGCGGAGAATGCCGGGGTGGTTGCGGAGGGTGGAAAACGAAGGAAGCCGCGTAGCACACGCGTGTGCCGCGCGGCGTGCAGACGCGAGTAGGAATGCTCACCCACCCACACGCTGACAGAAGCGCGGTACGCACACACAGAGATCGCCGGCTGAGAAGAAATTTTACAGCGCGACAATCCACAAGGTACGAGAAAATAATTGCAAGTTCCGTCAGCGACAAACGTGAGGGAGGTTCACGGTGCCGGAGGGGCATGCGGAGGGACAGAGATGGACAGAGAGTTTCGAGCAGAGTTTTCTTGCCGCAGGAAGAAGCAGCCTAAGGGAAGGAGGCGCGGAACCGAGCGGCGTGAAGCGGTGTGAAGCGGCGTGGCGCAACGCGCGAGCTGCCTTCCGTTTGCGCGACAGAGACGGAGAGATCCAATTAAAAATATTACACATTACCCGCTACACCGCTAAAATGTATTTACTGTTTAAAAGCGGCAGAGACAGAGGGGGCCTGGCTCTCGCCCACACTCGAGATTCGCGCACATAATTCTTCGCGCGCTCGCGCTTTCCTCTACTCGCGCCTATGCGTCTCTACACACACGCCACTGTAACGCATTATGTGTGCAGTCGCGTGTAACCGCCTCAGGTGACGTGTACAGACGTGTGTGTTTAGCGACGCGAATCGCGTCGAGCAAAAATGGGAATATTAATTTATACGAAAACGACCAACCGAATTTGTGGTTCGAACCTCCGATGAATGAATCTTGATCGTGATTGTTTCTTGCTCTTTGCTCCTTAGAACTAGGAAATTTGGCGTTTTTACTCTACGATTTATGATTCCGCTATAAAGGTATAAACTCCACCAGATTAACGTCAACAATTAGTTTCGGAAGACTTCTGAGAAGTTAATGCGCGCTCCTGAATATCGTATCACCTCTGTGTCTGTCTGTCTGTCCGTGTGCGCGCGCGCGTGTGTGCGTGCGTGCATGCGTGCGTGCGTTTGTGTGTGATTGAAAGTAATGAAAATCCAAGTCTTGTACACGGTCACCGTTGATCCAACAGGAAGCAAAGTGAATTGGAAATGCAGCTTCCTTGGAGACACGTTGCTTTGAACCATTTTCCTTGTTTCGCGATATTGTATCACGCGTATAGATACATGTACATTTTAAATGAAGAAATGTGTTCGCTTTGCGGGTTTTTAGTAGCATCGGTCGTTTCATTTCCTCGATCGTCTATTTTCAAAGTTTCTTTTATAATACATAATACATATAAGTTGAAACATTTAAATATTAGCTTATTATGTAGAGTCCTAGAGCGTTTTATCGACGACTGCAGTAAGTAACCTAATTTTCGTACGCTGTGCGATAAATTTATGTTATCGATTCAGATATATCACGAGATAAAACAATTCATACTATCGACAACGCACGAATACGTGATTCACAAGTGGAAGACCAAGTGGAAATTGGTCACGCTGTGATTGATCGTAAATGATGAAACGTAAAATCTCAATACTTACAACAGAACCATACTTACGAACAGAAATGGTTTCAACGACAAAGATGAAAAAAAATGAAACAGAGCTGAAAGATTGTGTCGGTTACAAAATCCAATTAGATTCCTGAGATTTATGCATCGATAGGTATCGAGAATCAACACCGGAACAGAACATAATAATAGGATGACCCGATCACCACGAGTAACCGAGAAATCAATCGGAAACGGAGAGGGGCCATAAATTGATCCCACCTCTTTAACGCATTCCATCCTCGTCTCATCGATTCACGACTGATTAAACGTCGAAACCGGAAGAATAGACAACAGGGATCGTTTTCCGATTTCTGGCCTGCCAAAACAGTCGGACGAATTGAATTGGATCAAGGCAACGAATCGATCTGTTTAGATCGCGTAGCACTCGTTTCTTTCACGTTGTCAAAACAGAAGAAAAAATCGAGGATGAATTCTCGATTCTAGCTCCGAGATCCAATCCGAGAAACGGAACACCGGGCTGTTTCTACGTCCAGCCAGTATTGGATCGATGGCCAGCGCCGATATTGAATGTGACATGTTTTGAAACACAGCCCTTTCATCGGTACCCGTTTCTCGGTTTCTAAGAGCGTATTTAAGAGGCGGTTTTCTTCCCACGTGCTTGTCAAGAAGGGATATACGTGTCGTGTTACCCGGTGTTCTGTTGCGGCGCGAACCATGGCCACCGGAACAAATTTTGACCGGCAGAAACCCGAAACTTGGATGAATCCTTTTTTTTATCCATTTCCCTCCTAATCCGTATCAACTTTGATAGGATCGAAACCTACCATTGACTCGTGTTCGATCAAATTTTCCAGTAACTTAATCAGGTTTTTTGCAAAGTTTCTCGGTGCAAATTAAAAGTAAAGAGACGACGAGACGTGGAATTGTTTAGAAAATTAAAGGAATAAGAATTTTTCCTATCGATCTGCCTGGTTGAATTTGATCACTTGCTCAAAGCATGTCGTAACGCATACACTTTGGAAACGGAACAAGAATGGTGTTCAACCAAGGAGCCAATAAAATGTTCCAGTGACACTCTGTGTATTCCAAACATGTTTCAGGATGGTCGTACGACCTGCCATGTATCCGAAGAGGTTCATTTAAACGTCTCTCTCATGTCCACGCCGGTGACATTACATATCCGGCCAGGTATCGTTTGAATAAGTTAATTAAAACAGGTACGGTTTTCAGTTTGGTCGAAAACAAAAGCGCTCACTGTCAAACCAAACCAAAATAAGAACCATTCACGGCGGTCCTGCTGGTTCGTGACACCCACACTTCGTTCGAGACGAAAAGAACCTCTTTTTGTCGGTGCGTGTCCACATTTATTATTTCCTTTCGGGTACTTCTTCCATTACAATTATCGAACTTGACACGAGCAAGGACACACGTTTTTTCGATGATCCTCGGGAACACCTTCGTTTCGCGTTACCATTCATATTTTATAATTAAAAAATCATAAGGATTCGGTTGGGCAACAAAATTTTTCCAAAAGAACAGATTTTTCCTATGCAGTGCGATTTATAGAGAAAGAGAGAGAGAGAGAGAGAGAGGTGACAACTGATTTTATAGAGTTACCTTCCTAACATTCGATCAAACGATATAAAAGTAAGTATACAAGATAGAACGCATATCCAGGGATCGCTAAAACATCAGTTATCCAAAAAACCATTCATTTTCGTATCGTCTTCGCCATGGTCGCGACCAGAACAGTGAGTTGCAAGGCGTGCATTGAATAGGAAACATGTCTTTTCTGGCACACGTACGCCATTTTTGTAAGCGAGGTGAAGTGTTCCATGGGGTGTCGGCCTAACACACACTCCTTTTTGCATTAATTGAAAAAGCCGATGCCACGAGATGCGGTGCAACATCAAAGAGAATGTTTTCGTCGCACGGAGCCATCGTGCAAACGAAATAATAAACAACATCTCGTTCCCGTTTTTAACAGGATGACTGTTTGCTATCACAAGTATATCTGCTACAAGGATTTCATCGGACAAAAACCTTTGCGAACCGCAAACAATAAAATTGCAGTAATCAAACCTGGGAAACTGAATAAGAATTAATCACGAAAGTGGAACGATTTAATAATACGATACTGTTATGTTTATAAAAAAAAAACGAACTGTGCCCTAAATGCATTTTTCTAGCAACTTGCCAGTTTGTTGGTTCGCTTTCTCGTTTCAAATCATAAGATTCAGACGAGCCTAAGATATCGAATTCTCCCAATCGCTCCGATATCCGAGAATCTTCTCTACTTTGGACAATAATCACCGTGAAAGAGGGTAGAAAGGAAGAAAGGAAGGATGGAAGAGAGGAAAAACAAAACACGGTCCCGTGTCCGTCGGTGAAGAAAATTCGCAGGAGCTGTTAGAACGATGTCGAGGCTACATCGAGGTTGCATCGTGGTTGCATCGAGGTTGCATCGAAGTTGACAGCGAAGCGTGAAGACAGGAGTATACGGAATGTAAGGTGCAATCGAGATTTCTGGTGTTTTGCGTTACGTCTCGACACACAACCATCAAGCTGTGCACGTACACGCACAAACAGAGATGCAAGGTATATCCACAAGTTTCAACGTGTCTCTGCATACATTATCTTCTGTGGGGATGACGGAGCAGCTCGGCAACCCCCTCGGCAGTGATCCGCAGTGAGCGACGAGCCTCCCCGCGTACTCCGCCGCAAGCCCCTTTTCGCGGGGCGAACAGAGAAAAATGCGCGATATAAAAGGAAAAATTTTTCTTTGCCCTCTGATTGGCGGTTGCCGTGGCAACACCCGGGCCACGTCGGCCTCTAATTATTTCCAGACACTGAGAATCGAACGAGCTCTCCCACGAGCTGCTGGAATAGCCCGGCACACACATTTTTCCACCGTATCCACCGTCACCATCGCATGCTCCGCGGGGTGAAGGAGGCGAAACCGCTACCACCTTCGCCTCTCTTTGCCACCCTTTGCCACCCCTCGCTTCACCTCGCCTCTCCGCCTCACCCCATTTTTCCTCACTCCCTCTCTGCGCGCCACCGCGTTGCTCTCGAGGGTGTTGATTGTTGATAGTCGTGCCACTACGCCACGGGAGCGAGAGACAGAGGATGTGAACCGGGGAAGAAGCAAAGCGGGGATGGACCAGCCACTGGATGGACAGATAGATGATAGGTATAAGGCTAGGTGGTTTTTAGCGTGGTTTTAGAGAAGACAATCGGTAAGAGCATCGAATTGTGTAAATCCTCGACGAGCTAAAAGTGGAAACCTTTGATTCGATTCGATCGAATTTGACTACGTTGATCCATTGTTGGTTTGAATTGCGCTTTGACGCATGAAATATTTAAATATCAAAAGAATAGACGAAGATTCCGAAAATCAATTGATGGAAAAATTGGAGCCAAAGCTAACGAATAAGAATTAAAAGATTGCGAAACGCGAATAAATTTTAGTTCCATGACAGCGACAATAGTACGTTTACACCACATCCTTCTAATCAAACGCAATTTTCTGCAGCTTCGTAGTCACATCAAAGCGAACCGGTTGAAAGTCCGCGAGAGTACGTAGACGATTCGTAAATGACAGAACTTCTCACACTGCATTTTCAACTGGAACATCAAAGCTGTTTCGTCGTTCTTGGTCTCGTCGCCGGTCAGGTTAAAGCGTGGATGCAACGCCCGCTGCGGGAAATGATCAAGGAAACCTATATTCTTCTGCGAAAAGGACAACCAGCCGAGGATTTTAATGGACAACTGGTCGATCTAATGAAAAATTTCTTCCAAACGAGAAAATTGTCCGATGAAACGACCTCGACTACCCAACGAGGTTTCATTGTTGTTCGATGAAAGACATCTTTGCTGTAACGTAGCAAGTGAGGTTACGTAGTGGTATTTCTACGATGAAAAAATATTCTCATCTCCTGGTCGGATGATAATGCGCGTTTCTTCCGTGTTTGCGAATCGCCTGGCTCTCTCAATATCCCCCTCGAGCAGCAACGAGGTAAACACCGGCAGTGAATAAACCAAGTGCAACACGTCAAACAACGACGTCGTTGTTTTCCTCGTGACGCGCTCGATCTCCCTGCTGGTGACGGGAGATCCTGAGTACGCGAAGAATCTGCAATGCAGGGCTACGAAGAAGAGACGAACGAAAGTGGACAATGCGATTTTTTAGGCCTAGCCACGCAAATACGCCTATTGTCGCATCGCGAGCATTAGTTTCACGCACATGGGTGCGTTGAGGTACGCATCTAGGTAATTTTCGTCGTTCCTCGCAGCCGGTACCACTCTGAGTACATTGTGCTGGAAGAATGTCGAAACGCGCGAATACGCGAGTTCCCCTTGCTAGAGAATTGTGGTAAAAAGGCTTCCCTCTTTTCTCCAAATGCAAAGACAATGCCACTGTTTTCGATAGGTGATGCTAGTTAGGGTTCCTCTTTCCTTCGTCACGAGAAAATCCGTGCGGCCATGTGTTTGTCCGCTTCCCTCCGCCATCTCAATGCTGTGGTTGTTTAGTGAAATAGAATAACCAAACAAATCTCGTTCTTTGTACGAATATATTATAGTTACAACTGTAAACACGCGATACCCATCGACTACGTGTACACAGGTATCGACAAAATTCTCCATCAATAGCCACAAAAGACTCTATTTTCCACATCTGTTCGTTCAACACCGTTTTCGACCATTGTACGATACAAAAAGAACGATACAAGTGTTTGATAACTTCAGGTCGGAAATTTAGTGAACGATCTCGCGCTTTGTAACAGCAAAGTGGTCGCGCGATTATCGGAGCCAGGAAAATGTGTTGAGAAAGCAAGCGTAAAAAAATACGCTACGCGACACCGTCAGCAGACAATTTCGAATTTCAAAATATCTCACAAATACGATGGGTCAAGCGTGAATCACAATGGACTGTCACGGAGAGGGGGAAAAGAATGAGAGGTGTAGGAATTGAAGAGAACGTGAAAAGGCTCGCTGACAAGTTCTAGAAGCGCGTCTCCATGGCTCGGGTTCTTCTTAAATTTCAAAACTCGATTATTCGACAAATTAGCTCGGACATTGAGGAAGTGGCAGACCCCTGACGGACCCGTTTTCATTCGATTATTCGTGTTCGTGTTCGTGTTCGTGTTCGTGTTCGTGTTCGTATTCGTGTTCGTGGGACGTTGGCCACGTTTCTACGCGTCGGCCCGTGACCAGTTCGAGTAGATCGATTGAAAAGGACCGGAGAACACCGTGCCTCGATTTTTTTTTACCCGAGACAGTATCTTTGTACAAGCACACTTCGATTGAACGGGTTTGGGACGATGCACTAGGAATCGAATTGTTGCAGTATTTTCTTCAACGTTCCTGATTCTTCCCGCGAACATGTTTTCAATTGTTTAACAACCGAACGTTAGTATTCCGATGCCCAAGCTTTTTCGAATACAACCAAGATCAAAAATTTTATAACTTACGACAAAGGATCGGTAGGAGGAAGGTGTAGAAAACGAAATATGGAAGAAATCTATTTTATGACGATTCCTGAATAACGTAAATTGATGGCAATGGAGGTTGCGTCGCGTCGACACGATGCGTTGATAACAAAATTGGAAAATTGAATTTTATCGTACGATGTCGTTGGAAAGCTTTCGAAACTATTTTTAAAACCTTGAATAAACCAGCCTATTTTTATCAAATATATAATTACCGTATTTCTTTGAGCTCGCGATAGTTTTAACCTTCTCAAAGGAATTGTGGAATAAAGAAAAACTCGGCAACTCGAAGATCGAAAATAAATAGGTAGAATAGTCTGCTCTTACCGTTCGACTATTAATTTCAACCTTGAGCTTATCCTTTAACTGGTAATCTAGGAGAATCGAATCGAGGCTGGAAGGAAATCGAGCATTATCGGTAGCTATCACGACGAATACAATTAACACCGAATATTTGTGTAATCGTTTCGAATAGAATTGAAATAAATTCGGAGAAATCAAGACTCCTGAGTATCTTCGCTAATGATTCTTCAACAAGCCGCCGTATTTCGTCGGCTAAATACTTGGTCGTCGTTACAGTTCACGCCAAATTTACGCGTGTGTTGCAATTGGCATGCTAACGATACACGATACTCGACGGAGAAAAACGAAACGAAAGTCAAAAAGAAACTTACGAACTGATTTCATTCGAAAGCAAGATTATTGTCGTTGGTAGCAATTAATTTACCGTGTGTAGTGTAACGAAGTATATCAGTACTCTGTGTATTTTCTTTTCCTTTTTTCTTTTTTTCTTATTTTTTACATCTCTTGTTATTTATTCATTTTAATTAATTTCTATCGCAACAGAACGACGCGACTATGTACAATTCGTTACTCTCACGCGCATTATACGATGTAAATAAGCATATAAATAATGAAGCCGGCGATGCGCAACAATTTAATTACAACGTTCACGCGGATTTCTTCCCCCGAACTTACGTGGTGTTCCCGCTTGGAACCGTGTAGGTACATCAGTAATTACAACAAAGACGTACAAGTGCTGCTAATGAACTCTTCATTCAAGGCCCGACTACAAATAATTTACATCCTCGGACGAAGGAGATGTAATTTCTATCACAATAACGCTTCTCGCCTCTTCGCGATAATGTAATGCTTCGTCCGTTCGCAAATCGCGATTCTTACTGAATAAACATTGGTGGCCTGACTAATTGCGAAGAGGAAAATAATATTTTGAAGCGCGGAAAATTTCTATTCCATAAGTTGTTGAAAATCCGTCTTCTGTCTTATCACAACTTTTTATCGTTTTCGTGGAAACGTTGTTAAGAATTAAAGCAAACGGTTTGTTTAACAAAATTCAATCGGACAAGGTTTTAAAGATTTTGTAGTTTTCGTCGGAAGAGAAATATGAATAATATAGTTATAGAAAAGATAACACACTTTTTCGCATTCTACTCAAACTTTATTAACCCAAAATAATCACATCTTTTTCAATGGTGATTGCTCAGTTTTGAAGAATTCGATATGTAAGTTAGATGTTACAAGATAAACCGAATGACAAGTGTTATAGAAACGGCACACAGATTAAAATTATTCAGTTCTTCTAGTCAGACGGCAAATTCTACTTAAATTCTCGTCGAGGTATGTAAGTGAACGGGGGTAGGCCTACGTGCCGACGGATCGCGACTCCCGTCGCGCAGCAAACGATTCCTCGGTTGAACTTCGTTTCCTCTTCTCTAAATAAGGTGTATTCGATTTATGAAATCTCGTTTAAAGATTGTGCAAAGAAAAGTATAAAAGGTACCGCGAAGCAGAGAGATTTTTCTCGAGAAGCTAGAAGATCAACGTATCAATTAGTCGACTCGAATGATTTCCAAAACATTTCTAATTTCTAACTAGAAAACGAAGAATCGTTATAAATTTTCTCCTTTGGTTTCTCGTCAATGTTGATAAAAGTTATTTTACTATGTCTGTTTTATAAGTAACCTACGAAACCATTCTTAACAATTCCCAGAGCTGATTCGAGAACGAATCAAATTTCAAAAGTTCGCTGGTCTTCGGCGACAGACCATTTTCTGAAGTGGTCAAAAATTTTCATATTTACGACGTATTCCATTATGCGGTGGAGAGTTCGAAGCGGAGAGGACCGTATTGAAATCCCGGTGGACAAAAGTTGTGTGTCGTCGTGTCGTCGTGTCGTCGCGTCGATGTGTCCAAACATTGTCGAGCGCAGATGTCCCGGTCCCAGCTTTTTACAATAAGAACATATTCATTCAGGAGACGATACGCCCAAACTTTTCCCGGAACGTTCCGAAAAATATTTAACTCCGCTGGGGTTGATGTCGAACCGTCGACAGCCACGAATCTCGCGTTCATTTCGAATAAAATCGAAATCGTACACTCGACACGTTTTAACTCTCTGACGATAATCTCGCGGCAGTCTGATCGTTCTAGCTTATATTTTTGCAGTTAAAGTAAAGATTTAAAAAAAAAAAAAAAAAAAAAATAGAAAGTATGGAAAGTATAGAAGCATGCGTTCCTTAAAAAACCTTTCTTAGAAAACCATTTTCCAAAAGCGCGTGAGAAAAGGTCTCGAATCGGAGAGCTAGCTTTTATGAGAGATACGAACAAACAGAAAGAATAATAAGAAGAGGAGGAAGAGAAAGAAAAGAAAAGAAAAAAACAAAAACAAAAATTGAGTAAAAGCTCGAAACCAAATAGAAAAACAAAAAGGAAAAGACATACCGATGGAAGGATCCTGGTGTATCAGACGGCGATCGACGTGCCCTTTCGTTCTCCCCACGCGCACAGCATCCTTTCAAAGGAAAGAGATAAAAAAAGGGAGTAAGGAGGAAACGAGGCGATCGAGAGAAAGAAAAAGCGAGTCCGGCGTGTAAACTGCGTAACCTGACGCCACGAACTGGTGGCAAAAAACTAAACGCAGAAAAGGCCAGGAGCCCGGGTTCGTAACGGAGCAACGATCGTGAACTATTTCGAAAACCATAGCCTGTGTGAGCTGATTTTTCTCTTTCTCTCTTTCTCTCTTTCTCTCTTTTACACGGCTAACACCTTCTCCCTAGCACTCTCGCTCTCTGTTCCCCTATCAGTTGCCTAGCTTCGTCTCTGTTTCTCCGTTCGAGCGAATTGGTATTATGGTGCAGCCCTCGCGAACGAACGGAGATGCAGTTTGATTCACGCGTATATTTACGCGCTGCGTACATTTGAATTCGATGCTCTTGCAGTCCCGTGAGTGCAACTCGTGTACATGCGCGTATGTGTTCGTACGTGTGCGTGCTCATCGATACAAATGCGGTAATGCATCGAACAGGGGCGGAAGGACGCGGTAAATTTCGACAGGAACGGAGGGAAGGGGACGTGGTTGCACGAAGGGTGACGAGAGAGAAACAGGGGGAGAGTTTGTAAGGTTGCGAAGGTATAGAAGAACGCACAGAGAGTGAAAGAACGGGAGAAAAGTAGAGAGAAAGACAGAGAGGCTCGATGGGTGAGCGGTGGGAAAGGAAGGAAGGCAGGGGAAGAAAGAGAGAAGGATACGCGTCTGCAAAAGAGAAATCATTAAAAAAATCCGAAAACAAAGGAGAGGGGGCGTGCCTCGAGCCAAGATGGCCGTACTACTGGCTGCCTGGAGGCAGGAGCTTTTAATTAATGCAAAAAAAGCAGGGGGTGCGCGGTGGGAAGGGGTTGCACCGACAAGGGATTCAGAGAGTCGAGGAGTACGACGCCTCCCGATTTCTCCAGGCTTCTCCCTCTTCCTTTTTTTGCCGCCCACCGTGCACCGATGCGGTTTTCGAATAAAGTCGAAAATACCGATCAACGATGTTCGAAGTCGTTCGACGATATACCTATGTATACCTGTTCGCGCGATGCCTTCGTCGACGCGAATCGACCGAAAACGACGCCTCGTCTCACCTCGCCTCGCCACGCCGATAATAATCTTGCTCGAAGGGGCTGACTCTTTGCGCCGACTGTACTGTAATGGGGTAGATGTGTGCTTTGTGTGCACCAGCCCTTCGGGAGTGTTACAACGGGGTGGGGATATCCAAACAGGAGGTGGGGACATTCGTAATAACTCAGCCTAGAGTCCCTGCCACGCGAGAGACGATTCAAGCGCGCCGAAAAATTGCTAGCCAACTCCTTCCCTTTTCGAAAAATCACTCCTTCCATCTCGAGTGAACGTCGATGATAAGACTATTGAGCTGCAAACGTGTATCGTTTCAAAGGTTTAGCGGTTGCGCGTGAAGGAGTGGTCTCTTCGTATACAGGCACCCTTCCGCCCGCACAAAAATCAACATGGCAGGGAGGACGCAGAGATGGCGGCTGCGGGCCGACTTTCGTTTCGTTTCATTTTCTCTCGCCCCCTCGGTGACTCGGAAATCCGATTATCAAATTTAAATGCGAAATCACGCGGGCCACGACTTAACCAGACCCGAAAACTAAACACTAGGACCGAGCGAGTGTGTAAATCGTCGCTAAATAACCTGCTAACGAGCCGACTTATAGGAAATTCTTCGTCATCGCTGGCGAACTGGTGACTTCGTCGCAACCGAATCTTGTGAAACGACGAATTTGCATCGAATCCGTAGCTTAACGCGATCGACGCTGTCTTCTCCCGCTTTTGGATTCGTAATTCAAGAATTATTCTTGGCCCAAGATTTTTTATTATCCATGCGCTGGAGATAAACGTTCTCCAGGTTGACAAGGGGATGATGCAAACAATTTTTACGCGACGCGTAATACGTGACATTCATGAGTTTCCATTGACTGGTCTTCCGTGTAGCTGAACGAATCGAAACATAGGAAATTCTATCGATGAGGGACAACACTCGTTAACAAAAGTACTGCATGGTTTTATCAATATTGTCTCGTCAAGTTTGCTAAGAAATCTCTTCTGGAAGAGATCGTGTCAAGCGTGCGTCCCAAAGGTTTCGCCGCGCAAACATTGGTGGTATCATCTATGAATTATTTTTCAAAAAGTATAATATCCATAAAAAGTCTGGATATCTGCCTCGATGGTATAAAGTAAGGTTTTAGAGAAATCTAATTCAATTCATACCAGATAAATAGTTTTTAAATTACTACAAGTACCATCGACAAACATTGCATGGTTCCCCAAGAATAATTACTTTTAAATTATTAGATAATTTTTTCAAACGTTTCATCGATATTGACAGAAACGCGCCTACGTATGGAAGAATCGTGTCAACCTTGAAGGCGTTCCGCCGTCCACCATTTTCCTTTCCTTACGGAGGAGAACGCGTTCGCCGTATTGCAACCCCCAGCATACGCATTTACCATACGGTACACGAGGGTTGTTTTCACGTGACCATGTTCAATTACTTACCGAGCACACATCGGAATCGACAAGGGAAAGGAAAGACTTCGGGAGGAAGACGGCTGTGTCGAGGGTTGGTAGACCGGAGCCATTAGTAGAAAAATATTTTCCAAGGGGCCGTTTCGAGTGCCACCAGCGTAAACCCTTTAAGGCTGCAACAGAACGACGGGGGTTATAAATGACTTACGTATCTTGATTGAAAGCTTAATGACAAAATGGCGACAGCGCCAAGACGCTCGAGCTGAGAATACTTGCAATGACAAACTACCATGAAATTATTGTTTGGGGCGTCGCGTAAGTAATACTCTATGCGTTGTTGACTTGAAAATACATTAGGTATTTTGTTCGTGATAAACAGTAATGTTTTTCAATTAAAAGAACTGTCGTTTTTCCTGAAAATAAGATCGATTTAACGCTTAGCTAAAGAAAATAAGAGCTCGTGAGAATTTTTGTGCTATCGAAGCGCGAAATACATGCCTCGACACTGTTCCAACCGTTTAATTTATCAGCAACGCTGCAAAATTAAAGTACCAGCCGCAAACAATACTCCTTGTGCCTTTAACTACCTTTTCTCAAAGCAAACCATCTTTGACATCGCTAAACGCGGCAAGAACACAGAAAAATGTATGCATGAACGCTGGTGATCACACGCGAGGAAGAAACGTACGTTGTCAAGATGGCGACCGTCGAGCCTCTCAAGTCGTGGAGGGCGCTTCGACGCCTACAGGGGAAAATAATCGAATGCAAAAATAGGGTGCTCGGGAGAGGTATGCTTGGATGAAAATTTCAAATCGTACCAAGCTACGATCTACCCGCAATTGTTGCAGATACCATTAAACGTTAAACCAGTCGGTTTTGACGCGTCCCCTGGAAATAATGACGGTAGCGTACTTAACATATGCGCATAAATCTATTATTAAAATTCACGTTCTTTGTGCGAGCGTGTCGACATTTTTATTTCGAACCCTAGGTCGGCGTACATATGGAGCCTTCGTGGAATCTGAGAGGCGCATTAAAACCGCGCTATCCATATGCCATTGCGACTCTAATCATAGCTATTATCGCGAATATACTCCGACACCCCCGCTGTCCACCCCTCTTTTTAACCCGCCGTCCTATTCTTCTCGCAATGCATGGACGTATAGCGTTAATGATCCGAGGCGCGTTACCACCGACAAGAAAATTCATGACCGATGGAGGTTCTTGATATGTGCATAGTTGCTCCCTGTTTTGGGTTTTTTCGGGGGCGGAGGGGAGGGGGGGGGAGGATAAAAATCAGACAGCGTTGTGTAGTTGGAGAGAACGGTTTAACGAAACATGTCCTTGTCGTGAGTTGTGTCAGGTTCGCGGAGTAATATATGGATTGGGTTTAATTGCAGGCAGTTGCAAATCTCGATAGTTGTGTCTCTTTTTTTCAAGCTGCTTCTTGCGAAGAAAATCTCTAACCTCGTTCATCTTTACCTTTTATAACTTAAAAAAAAAAAAGATATCCATGTCATTCTTGAAATTGCACATCCTCGTTATATCAAGGAAAAAGTTTTGTGACAGCAGGAGTCATCGAGTGTGTCTGGAGGATAAGCAAGCAGTGGACGAGTAGGAGGAAGAGGAAATGTATGTTCGCGGGATATCGAAGAGTACAACACACAATTTTCTTCGAACCACTAGCTCGCTACAAAAGATGTCTTCTGGTTCTGACAAGCATTCAGTCGAAAGACCACCAGCAGGAGAGGGGAGAGGAATAGAAGGAAGTTCCTCGCGGAAGCGAAAGGACATCGTAGGATAGCGTGCAGGACGACAGTGCCTTTAGGATCCTCGAACGAGGGCACTTGACAATGGGCAGGACAAAACGACTTTTCCGGGTCGAACCTTTGACAGGACGAGCTCTTGCTGGAATATACCGCATCTCCCGCATTCGTTTCATTCTCGTCTCCCGCCCCATCTGCCTTTTATTCAAGCGGCATGACTTTCTCGGAAAATTACCGATAGAAATTCTAGCAATTTACCAAATGGTTCCTTTCTTATCGAGAAATTGAGCGGTCAATTAAAAGGGACGAAGCGGATGCCGTCCCTCGTACGAAAATGGAAACTGTTGGCGTTCCACGTCCTCTTCGAGACGACGAATTATAGTTTAAGTCATTCGTCTTCGATTCGATTTTTCCTACAGTAGAAAACGATGTGTTTCATTTCAAGATTCTTCTTACAAACATTCTAAACCTTTGAGATATTGCATTTCTCTTCTTTTTCCTAATCTATGTTACAAGTATTTTTTTTTTCTTTTTTAAATATTGCACAGATGATAAGAATAATGTTTTATATTATCATCCATTTTTTTTGTCCTAACGAGAAAGATATTTTGATGGTAGGCGAAAAACATTATCGGCTCTGTGAAGAACGAGGAGAAGAAAAATTGATAAGGGGAGAAAGAACGGTAGAGTAATGGCTTTACTGTTTCCAGCTAACGGAGCATACAGCCATTTTCTATCAAGAGTTAGCTCGTTAGCGTTTAAGTGTAATTGCATCACTCGTAACTGGTGTGCCCCGAAGGGGCCGAATCTCCTTACAAAGTCGCGTGAGTCATTTTGATTGGATCCAGAAATTAAGGGTGGTAAAATGGCGGCCGCACGAAACTGCCTTTGGCGAGGAACCAGGGGCACAACAATGCCCGCTCAAATATTACGGGCGTCTTGTAACTTTTCTAATTGCAACCAGCTAACGAGTAAGCGAGGCACCGTCGACGATGGTCTCATCGTTTTTAATTTATAATTGTCGCTGATCTCGTCGACACTGTTTCACCGATATTTTCGCGCCTTCGATACGCTCCGACGGAAGTAATTATGCAATAATTATAAATTTCAAGGACGATCGAGCGCGTTTTCCAAAAACGAATCGCTTCGTTCCAAATTGCATTTAGAGTATAATAATTCTGAATCTAACGGTACGTAAAATGCTAATTATCTTACGAAATTCGGAGCTACGTGGTAAACTAATTTTCACTTTCCTAATGTGATATTGCTGTGACTCGCATTTTCCTCAATGGTACTTTAAAATCGACTGAAAATTGTAATACGAAGAGCACAGACTGATCGACTGTATCGTCTTTTATAAACTTTTATAAAGTTTTCTGCAAACTATACAAAATCGAAAGAAAGAAAAAAGAAAAAAAATAAAGGGGAGAACGATGAACGTAACGAAGCACGGCAAGAATCAGCTTAATTCGCTTCCGATCTTGCCTCGTTGGTAGGCAATCGAGCTCCGAGTAAATCTCGAATTTAATAAGGAACTCGATCGAGGATCGTTAATAGAATGAACGGCAGCATCCGTGGGGGACGGGACGAAATAGAGCGAAACGCTACAAGACGTCGACGATTCGCTGATATCAATGAGATACCCTGGTATTTTATCTCATTCGATTATCGGGCACGCGAACTCGCAGCATTATCGAATTTATTATCAATTTTTGGCGAACGGCAATTTCCTGCGGCAACGAAACCACGCTGCTTGTCAGTGATTCCCACCCTTTCTCAACCGGAGGACTCCATTTCTATCTCCAGTCGACTGGAAGTCTCGCGCGAATGGCTGCTCAGCCATTTCCGCACGAAGAAGAAATCAAATGAGCGAACGATGGAACCGGTTGGATATTGGAAGGGGGTGTTAGGGTGATGTACTAAAAAGATAGACTCCAAGGAAGGGATAAGGGTCCCCTTTGGCACTCTTACCGTACCCTTCCAATAATTTTAGAGAATGTTTCAACGTTTCTTCTTTCTCGCTTCTTTTTCTTTTCATTTTTTTTTGCTTTCCTTGCGTTTGCATTTACCCTTCCCATCTTTCGTACGATGCGTTACGTGTTCGGTAAAGCGAGAGATCCTTCTTTTCATCGTTAAGAACAAACGTCCTCAACTTTCCTTGATCGTTGTTCTCTGATTCGTGTTGACTGGGCAGTGTGTAAAATTTATTTGGTATTCCATTATAACGTTTGTAATTTTTCGTTTTCACCTAACTGTTTAATTGTTTGCAGCGTTCTATTTTGGACAGCATTTCTTAAAAAATGAAACACGTAATCGCACCGAAAGAATTTAAGAAAACGTTAGCGTAAAAGGAAATTGACTCTCATCGCCTCTTTTATAATCCATCGAAGGTTGATTAGTTTTGTTTTCAATGGTCGGTGTCGTATCGAAACGGCGTGTTTACATTTTACGGCGTCCGAGCTTCGGCGGCTCGAACGCCGACGATACATGGAAAATTGATTAGCAAGCCAATTCAGTCGACTGCCGGCTGGCTTACAGTTTACGTCGGAAAATTTTGTAAAGATTCTTAGTAAATCATTCTATTTACGTTTATAATTATTATACGATGTATCGAATAAGTATGAAATATGTCATAGCGCGGTAAGTCTAAGTGGTAATGTGTTTTCAAAAAAAAGTGTGAAGTAAATGCAGTATAAATGCAGAGCAGAGCTTGCTGAAGCAACAACTCTTTGCCTGTGACGTAAACCGGTAAGTACATTTAATTTATTCGATCTTATTAATTCGATATAACGTTTAGCACATGATATAGCAAACGATTGCATGAATTTATTTTTAACCGTTGAGATTAATCTCTATGTTACAAAAAAAAAAAAAAAAATCAAAAGAAAAATTATTGCATGGATACTCTAGCTACGCGTGATTCTTGTGGCACGATAACACACACGTGCTGAAGTTTCGTTAACAAAATTTAACATTAAAATTGACTTACCTTAGTATTTAATAATACTGCAAAAAGTAGAAGTATGTTTCATCGCTTGATTGTTAATATGCGTTGACCGAATGAATTCGTGCTGAAATGTACTTCGGTAATTTTCCGTTGAGCACAATATGGACACAGTTATCCAACTAGGGTATTCTCGTCTAATAGCAAGGCGTGAATAAGCTACTCTGAACTAGTTTTAACGAGAGTATCAGGCAGACGCGTTTAATAAATGTCATTAGAACAGGACGAGGTTAAGTTGCCACACGTTTATTTCAGCTTAAATACAATTAAGGAACTTCTGGTAGCACAAAGTTAGGAGAAAATTGCTTTATTTGCTAGGAATGTCATCTATCTGTAGAGAACGCTGCACGAGTTCTATATCGTAAGAAATTTAGTCAACTCCAAGACACGTTATCCCTTAATTTTACTTTCTTATTCACGATTACGCTACTCAACCTCGAATTAATTTTATAAGTAGTAACTTGAAAGATATAGGAAGTTTAAATAAAATCTAAAATCTTCTAAAGTAACGAGGAAACGAAAAATATGAAGTAAACCCGAGATCGTTGAACTCGATCACGATCGATGCAAAGTTTCGGATCATGTTAGGGAATGATGAACAGTGAAGATTTCACGGCAGACCGAAAAAAAGCTGCGGATAAAATACCTTCCTAATCCATTATCGCAGAGGCGCAGTTTGCCTCGGTTCCATCGTAGCCGGCAGATCGGGCAAAGCTATCGTCTTCGCTCGGATCCCTCATAGTCGACGGTATGAAGAACCTTTAGGAAGAAGCAGCCACCCCCCTAAATTTCTTTCTCTCTATCTAGCCGAGTTACGAACAACCATGAGAGGAAAATGAGAATGCGAATGGTCGACGCACGGTTCTGAGTACACAGGTGGATGATAAATGCACGTAAATGACACACGTGTGTAGGCTCAGTAGGGAAAGAGGTGGATTTCAGAAGCTAGGAAGCCGAACGTGGATAGGGGACTGCGGCAGCGCGGGGATGCGATGGTAAGGGAACTTGAGAAAGGGTGGCTCGGTGGACAGTGAGGGGAAGGATGGGGTAAAGGGGGCATAGTTGTATGCGATGTGTGCGACGGCTTGTAGCAGGAATAGGAATATGAATATTCCTGGTGTTGGCACAGCCTGCGGGATATATATTCAGGAGCAAGTCACCCCGCCCGTGGAAAAATAGTCGACAATGCACCGAGGGGTTGCGATTTAAATGCAGTCCGCGGCGATTGGTGAGCCCACGGGGTGGTGGGCGTGGCCGGCGTGCCTTATGATTTTATATGTAGCCTCTTGATAGCTCCAACTGTCCCCTTCCTCCCCTCTACCGACGACTATCCGACACTCGAACACCCCCTCCCTCGGCGACGAGCCTCTTCCTCCCCCGGCTCATCGAGCTGCATCCGTTCGAATGCATAAAATACACGTAAGTGCGAGCTTGCTCTCTCTGGCTCGAGCTTAACGCGCATAATAGATGAAGAAAAGTGTGGGAGTCACCCCCTACATGTCTACGAGAGGGAAAATGGAAAAATATTTTTCCATTTCATCCTTGTGATGCTACGCGCTTCTTGCTGATGCTCAGACGAGCACACATGACTTACCGCCCCCCGCCGCCCCCCCCACCAACATTTTCACCCCCTAAGGGTCAGTTCTCTTTAGACGTCCATGCAGACGGACTTCGATTCGAGGATTACGCTTTTCTGTAATAAGAAAATGTTGAATCACTGAAATCCGTCCGCGCTGATCGCGTGGAATATATTTCCTATAAATATTTTAACGCTTCAAGTGCCTCTGGTATTAACGATATATAAAACCAGTTTCCAACCCAGTCATCGAAAATTGATACCTAAAAGCTAATCGAAATTCAGGAACTTCTTCTAGAGAATCATTCAAGGATTCGTCTCTGCTTTTAACAAACCTATAAATTTCGATGGACCACTTGATCGAAGAATCGAGTAATACCGTAATGAATTTTCCCTCCATCGAAGCTTCTTCTTTTCCCCGACCATCGATGTAATCTCGTTCTATCTAAGTCGTTGTAAAAAGCCACAACCACGTGATTTCGTCGCTCGATGCAGATTGCAGGCTGAGGATTAATAGATAGCGAGTGTCGAAGAGCCCTCTTGCTTCTTGTGTTTAGCTGTTTCAGCACATTAATATTCATACAGTCCTGAGCCCCCTGTACCGATCCTCTTCCGCTTCGCCAACCTTCTCTTCCTACCGTCTCTTGCAACCCCCTGAGGAACCGTCACGTACGACTGTCGATGCAACAGCATTTTTCGAAATTCATGGGGCGCGATGGCCGATCTCGTCAAGTGCACAAACATTTTTTCCTCTCTACCTGAACGGGACAGTGCGTAAAATTGCTGGTCTGTCAAAAAGGGGGGCTCTACGAGCACGATCCCCGAGAACTTTTCTGAAATCAGGCGCCATCGTGATTATTTCGCGTGTCGCTGAGTTGCCGTTGAGACGAACCGATTTGTACGAGGTCTTTAGGTATCCTCGGACGACTCATGCTCGATTATTATAAATTTAAGTATGTTCCATTGGTGGTGTTTAGACAACAATGTAAATAGTTCATCGTGTAACCACAAAACTAATGAAACAACAGTGTCGATTGTTCCGACGAAAGACCATGTACCCGCTACCTCTGTTGGTAGAAGTTTTCCTCCCGACTTCTTTGCATTCTTCTCGTTGTGGGACGCGTTATCTCCGGTGAGCGAAAAAGCAGGGGTGAAAGAAGAGTTACTAGCCTAACTAGCTTGCTTTCATGTATGACACTACACGTGTTGAGACCACTAGAGCAGAAGTACCAGAAGATTCTCCGGGTTTGTTAGCAGAGGCCTGTTGCATCTTCGCTAGCCTCGGGCCACGCTGAAAAATCTCTGGAAAGCCAGCTCACGAGGGGGAAGAAAATGCCAAGAAGTACCAAAAGCGATAGACTACTTCTTTTCCTCTCGAGATACTCGAGACACGCGTCACACAAGATTCTAAACTGCGATACTAGCTGAACGATGTCAGCTTCTGTCGAGTGTCCTATTTCTTTCCGTGTTTCTCGTGAACACGATTGATTTACAAGGGTTTCTTCGTTGAACATTCTGTAAGAAGCACTTGCGAAACGTTGAAAATTATTCCTCTCTGTCGCGTGATTGCCAGTAACTATCGTAAACGAACACTGTCGAGCGATACGCGATCGATACGAAGAATCATGAAACACACGATGCTCCTGATCAATTTACCGATCGGTTAAATAATAAAAAAGGGCGAACCCATTGATATGCCTTCAATTTTGTAATCCTGCGTTGAAAGCTCCGATCGAGCGAATCCTTAAAAAATAAAAAATAGGAAGTGTCGGCATCGGTCGACAGGCAACACTCGGTTGCTTTTAAATGACTAATCAAGTAGTCGGCTGTAATTATGTCTGGCCAGACCTATCACCTGCCATCCTTTCTCTTTCCACACCGTTACTGCGTCAAGAATCGAACATTGTTGGATCGTAAAACTTGGACTGGCCGTTCATATGCCTTCGTCACATTGATTGACGTGGCATTGACAGAGAAAATTACAATTATAACAGAATTATCTACCTCGGTTTCTTTCGAGCAACCGTCGAAGGATTAAAATGATTCCTCGTTCGGAAGATATTATCCCAGTTGGAATGCTTCTGTTCGGTTATCTACTTAATCACAACTACATATTTTTTTAAATATAAAATTCGAAGATGGTGTTAAAAAAGAATAGGAAGAGATCTAAGAAATTTACTTTTACAAGAGACAACTCTTGGTTGGATAAAAATTCTAGGTAGCACGGAGGATTTTCAAGCATCAAAGGGTTAAACGACGTTCACCGAAAACGCTGGCTTGTAAGAGTGGGAGGAAGGGAGAGGAGGATGGGATCGAGAAGGGGAACGAAGATCGGTTCGATGCATTCGTGCGTCTTTTTTTTTTTCGAGCAACGGAGCCCGAACGAGAGAAGTATGTTCGCACCTGGCCCTGGACTTTGATCTTTAAACAAACATGGCTGCTGTAATTTCGTCGTTAAGGGGGCGTGGCACGTGTGATACCAACGTGGCTGCGATGGGGGTCGCGGAAGCAAGAAATGCGAACTCTTGAGGGGTTCTGTGCACCCCTTAACCGAGGAGGAAGGTCCGAACACAAGGAAAAGGCCAGTGTTGATAGACTTTGCTAGGCGCGTAGGTGTTGGTACCTGCACCGGGCAAGCATAATTATTTCTTAGTGGTGGCGCAGCCCATTGCTGCAATTAAAATGCCGAAGAAAAAAAAAACGAGATGCGGTAATGAGAGCGTTCGGGGCGGTACCCGACGTCCCATTAGATATTTCAATGTGTAGCCGCGGGAAAATAAACTGAAATCGTTACGCGAATCATAATGGTCGATTCTTTTTATGCGCGCCAAGTCTGTATATATTCGATGAGTGTAATGAAAATAATATCGCGGCTCTTTCCATTTTCACGTTTCGAATCGTTTGTAAAATATTGAAACGAGAAGTAAATGCATTTCCCTTCTTTCTCTTTTCCTTGTATTCCTCGTGTTTCCTTCAGCTATGACCAAGATTGGTTGATAAGAAGACGGTTACGACGCGTTATTGATTACCGTCGGTAGTTCGTTAAAACGTTGATGGACGAACAAACGATTGGAGGAACAAAAATTTCTGTGCTAAAATGCAAAAGGCTCTTAACAAAAATAGAAGTAGCGAATATCACAGAAAGTATTTACGTATATACATCAAATTTGATAGCATTGCAGCTGCTTTGAACACATGATTGAACATATGATTGAATATTCGAACAATTTTCGAACAAATTTGTCGTATAAGTTTCTCATTGCTCGAAACTCGTATCGCTATTTTTGTGTTCAACTCGGTGGCCGCGAGCGACGAGCAAATTTCACGAGGGAGCAAATTCACGCATAAACGAAGGCAATACTTTAATAAGCGAGGAATCGTGACAGTCAAGGAATCGGTATCAAATGATTTCGAGCCATTCGAGCCATTCGAGCCCGGAGGCACCCATGGGAACGCGTTGTCTCCGAATAGGGCCAATCACGTGGACAGAAGGACTGTGACTGTTGCTGTATAGCAGTCGAACCTTAATTGGATCGTATAATGAGCGAATGACGTGCCGACCCATGGCCAATACCGGACGTGCTTAGACCGAGATTTGACACGGTTGACAAATCGGACCAATTTCTCTTATACGCTCGATAAAATTTCCATAACGAATTGTTTAGGAAATTCGAACGTACACATTCGAATGTGTTTGAAAAATTTCTAACATAAGCTGAAATTTGATGTATCAATCGTACCGTTTAATCTCTCGAGAAAATAAAATAACGGCACACCGCAGGGTGTAATAAAGATCAGAATCAAGAAGGTAACGTCAAGAAGACAATAAAACGTTAGAAAAGTGTACGAGACACTCTCGATCATCAGTCGATGCGTTAATTTCTCTTTCATAGTGGCAAGGAGACAAAAAGACGAAATTCTCGCAGTAGAAACTGATAAGTATTTCCTTCTTGGGTGGTTTACACGCTGGATTGGCATAATCTCTCAAATGTCTCGTTTCCAACGATCGCGAACGATGTCGTTACAAGAGAGAAACGAGAAGGAAGGAAGGAAGGACGCGAGAGTCGATGCGGAGGTGTTAACGCAACGGTATGCGTGCGCTTCTCTCTGTTCTGTGTACAGCAGACTTGTCTACTTGTTGTGTACGTGTGTTCGCGTGTATAGGTGTATGCGCAAAGTCGACGAATCTCCGTCGTGGAAAAGCGATCCTTAAAGTTTAATATTTAACGAAGGCTCGCTCTCTCCTTTCGTCGGTGTATTCGACGATCGCGTTACTTTACGATCAGCTCGTCGAAAAAGTCGTATTACGTAATTCCTTTTGAAGGCGTATCCGGTGCACCATTAAGGGCAGCCGGCCGCACGAGCGCGCAATCTCTTCGAACTTTGAAAAATTCCAGAATATTCATCTTGTTGGAGGCACGTTAACGGGCCGATTCTGCGGACCGCGAGCGATCGCGAGAGTCTGCCTCCCCGATCAAAGGTTTAACTCGGTCCGATTTCAACCGCTGCCGCGATCTTCCGTGAATTTTTTGATTGAAAAATGGAAAAGAAATGTGCTCCCGTTAGCGAGTTAGATTAAAAGGAAAACGCGCCTGCTAGGGCAAACATTGTTGCGCATGAAGAAACGATACCTTCTGAAAGGGAAACGGATAAACAAAGGACCCTGCGTTTTGTTTCTATGCGAATAACGCAACGTGAAAAATAAAAACGCTAAACATTGAACGAGAATTTAATTCTTTTCATCCCTTGTTACAATAACTATTCCGTCGCAATTGATTCTATGCACATTTTCGGAGAGATACATCCTATTAGTTTATTTCTAAACAATCTCCGTTAAAACAAAAAAGGAGCAGACCTAGCTTGAACAATTTTTTAAAGTATATTCCGTTTAGCAGATTTTAAAGCGCGAATGATTTCAGCGTACAGTCGTTTCGAGATAGAAATGTTAAAAGCGAGCTATTAAAGCAATTTCGCGTTTGTCCCCGTGAAAAAGCTTGCGCTAAAGTATTTATAATAACTCGATGATTCTAGCTGAACACGATGGACGATTAACGAGGCGGAGTTGGGGGTGGTTTGGCATCAACAATGATCAACAAATCATGCCTTGTTACAGCTCGATAAAAATCACATCCGTCCGTGCGGCATAAAACGAACGACTTTGTAAAACGTAGACGCGATGAGACCAACAACTCGACCGTCACTTGTCGTTTCAGAAAAGTATTCATTTGTCGAACATTGAAGGGATGCAAATCTCGATTTTTCCAGTGAAAATGCTCATGTTCGCGACGTTGAATCGTGTCCTGCGAATAGTTTCCGTGCACAAGAGATGTATGTGTAATTTAACAGTATTGTAAAGCCCTGCGAAAACGACAAGGCACCGATCTTGGCGATGCAGCCGAGTGCAGACGTGTAAAATGGAGCTCCCGAGGATTTCAGGGAATATTATTTTCCTCCGGAAGGAGAGAAAGAATTGACCGAAATTCAGTTCTATTCCCAACGCGTAGACGGCAGCACGTTCAGAATTACCGACTAAATGCGTGCTGCCATCTATCGGAATCCTTGAAAACCTCGAAATCCACTAGATATTTTGGAAAAAAATACTAGATTTTTGAAAACAAAGCTTCCTTCTGACATGCAACCATTGTCGCGTCATACGCGTGATCATTGGTCTTGATTAGGCCTTCTTTCAGGATATCTAAACGCATCTAATCGCTCCCGCCAAGATGGTTTCGTGATTCAGAAGTGGTGTTTTATCAATTTTTTTTTTTTTTTTTTTTTTAACTACAACTCCTGTAAAAATTAAATCTGCTTTTCGAAATGGTTCTTTGAAAATTATGGTAATAATTTCTGGTGTATTTTTGAAATGTTTCAAGAACACGATATTAGAACCGTTTCGTACAACAAAAAATGTAAATTATTTCACGTTTGATAAAAAATATCAATAAATTTTTGATAATTCTTTGGAATAGTTTGAGAGTTACTGCTAAAACTTGCTCGAACAGGCAAGCGGATACGTTTTCTCGCCGAGCCTCTTGTCGGATCACCTTGTTTCTCGTTTCACAGAGGAGAATGCACTTCCGCGCGTCATTTAGACGCATTTAACGCAACGCATCTATCCAGAGAACTAGAATAAGATACTACGGTGCTGGTCAGAGCATTGTGAGAAGCTCGAGTGGCCGTGAATACTTAAGGGCTCATGGAACGAAGATTAAGAGAAGGACTACCAGTTAGAGGCGATGACTGGCTGACTTTTTTGAGAGGCAGGAATTATCTTGTCGTCTTTCTGACGAGCCTTGGGTGGTCCACGTTCCTTCCCTCGGAATACCACGAAACATTGCTAACCGTTAATCAATTGTTAAAACAAGTATAAAAGAATCAAGGTGAATCAGGATTTTATGAATTTTACGAGAAAGGATGCAATTCGTCGTTGATAGGGATAGTTTGCGTTTCGAAACTTGTTTTAAAGCGCAGGATAGATAATACTGAATTAGAATACGTAAATGTGAAAATAATCTAGGAGAATTCCATCACCGATAAGTTTTCTTTTCATCGTTACTGTAAAACATAAACTACTTCTATAACCTTCGCAGTATCGATCGTTTATCTCTTAACACTTCCGTCTTCTTCCGTTTCTAACGTCGAATTACCAGTCGAAAATGGAAAATAAAAAATAGAAAATAGAAAATAGAAAATAGAAAATGGAAAATAGAAAATGGAAAATAGAAAATAGAAAATAGAAAATAGAAAATAGAAAATAGAAAATAGAAAATATATTTCTTGAAAAAGACACAACATTGGGATTCATGTTCTGCGATAATAATCCCATGCAGCGTGCAGGTTCAACGTCCATCGCGGCAGAATCGCGATCAGCAGATTTTAATAGCTTCATATCGTTCGCAACAGTTATTCAACTTAAGGATGGGCTAAGCCGAAAGAGATCCAGCTCGTTCGAAGACGCTCGCGAAGAGGGAGTGGATGGCAGCCGTCTTGCCTTCGGAAAAGGATACTTAGGATTAATCAGGAATGCTGTAATTGAATTTAACGTCCGAATTGAGTATTTTCGCTTACAAAGAGCCGAAAGAGAGCGAGAGGAAGGAGGGGCGAGAAGGAGCTGAAGAGAGTCGAGAAACGAGAGAGCTGGAAGGTTTGAAGGAGCGGCAGAGAACGAGGACGAGCCGTGTAATTGGAAAAGCTTTGGATTAACAATTTTGCAGAACTCGGCGAAAATGTTCGCGAAAAGAGGATTGCCGAAGCAATGAGATCTTTTCGTTCGAGTTTGCAGGTAGGAATCGCACCCGACGAAGGGCACGGTCGCCGTTTATCGATGTTAGAAATGGGCCTCCTCGAGGTAATCGGGTTTGAGAAATTAATTTACCAGCATTATACATCGATCAGGCTCACCGGGGCCATGTCACGCGCTCCTCGAAAGGCGAAAAGTGCGATTTTTCCGACATCCTACCATTCAATTTCTTCGAGGTGTCCCAAACGATATTGCTGTTACAAGTTTTGGTTAAACGATGGTCCATTCGTGCTCATTTTTTCATCTTCGACATAACTCGATACGGTTCTCGTTCGAGCGTAAGTTTTTTGACCTTTGAAAATACAGGAAGAAATAAAGAAGATAGTTGAAGTAACTTTGCTTTGGAAATGCACGAAAGCCTCTTAAACATAGATTTTATGAAATTTCCTGGCATCATTCAACACGTTTTAGTTAATCCTCGCAATGAAACTGGAGCTTTCGAGCTACAGTTACATCGTAACATCGCGAAATTTCAGGGTTCCTAAAGCATTGCGATTAATTTCATATTTCCCGGCGGCGCTCGTCTCAAATTTCCTCTCGTATGGGGATAAATGATCTTGACTACTATCGTAATTAGATAAATTAACAGAGCGTGAGTTGAGGCAGCAGTGTTGGTGTGCGGAATACATGGATGTTACGGGAACGAGAGTGGTTTGAGGTCTGGTTATCCGGAACTAGGATCGCTGCACGGTGCATCGACTAATTGTAAATAGCGCGAGCCGCAGAATAAATGCTCGTTAGCTTGGGAAGAAAAGAAATTTAATCAATTTACGATGGGCGTGCTCGATGGATAACATTTTACCGTTTTCTTTTACCGTATCGCTTGTTCTTCTTTGCTTCTTCTCAAACTACGATTGTTTCAACGTGATTTTTATTTTTTTCTTTGCGTTATTATACAATTCAAAGTCCAACGTGACAATTCTTTGAAACTGCAATATTATGAGCTCTCAACTTGCTCCGCATCCTCTCAGAACCCCCATTACTTCTCGCGAACCTTTCCACCTGTGCAAGGACGCTCTTCGTGAAATATTTCTGCCATGTTCCCAAGCATTAATGAGCGGCAATCTCACAATTTGCAAATTTTAGTCTCGCTAAGTGCGACGATGGTTGAGAAACCTTACCAGGAGGTTCCCGCCTTCGTGTTCCTGGTCTTGGCAAGTACGATGTAAATATTGAAAATTATCTCAACGCGTCGAGACTTACTCGGTGCTCCTATGGAGATAAAAAATTGCTCCGGTTCAGAAAAATCCACGACTAAGGCGTGGAAGCGTGTATGCTTGGTCGACACGCCTGGAATCCTGCTGAAGGAGGCTTAAACTCGCGGAGAGAGATGCGATCTGGCCCGATGAAGATATTTGCGCTTCTGTGTGCAGCTGATACTCGTGCCCTTACACGACCACGGCCAGCACAATGCGCTGAATTTAGAAGTACAATAATCCGTTAAGTTAAGAAGCAAGCAAGTACTTGATCTGGAATCGTTGAAGAGTGCAACCAACGGGGGCCCCCTTTCTCATCGCGTCTGCTCTCCACAGCCGTGGGGTTCGCTCGAGTTTAAGCATTTTTTCGAATCCTTCGAAACTCCCTCAGCGACGTAGAGTAATTGCAATTTGAGGGATCCACCAGCTTT
The DNA here is from genome assembly GCA_019453375.1 of Ctenoplectra terminalis. Lineage (NCBI taxonomy): Eukaryota > Metazoa > Arthropoda > Insecta > Hymenoptera > Apidae > Ctenoplectra > Ctenoplectra terminalis. The sequence continues at coordinate 271,836 of SMSQ01018973.1, read as the reverse complement.
TCGAGTCTCGCGCTACTTAACGCGTCGGGAAACGACGTTTGCATGAATAAAGACGCCGGTTACACGATCAGGAAGCGTTTCCACGCGACGAATTCTTAATGTCTCGATCGGACGATTACTTTTTTCATACCGAGTGTATTTACCAGTGTTTATCACACGTTCGTTTAATTGCGCGTGGGATAAGAAGAATATTTAAATAAATCAAAGACTAAAATTGTATTTTACAATGTTCGCATTTTGCATTGTTGAAAAGTAAACTACGCTGCGTCAAATTGATCCTTGCATATTTTCTCAAAAGCCTTGTGCCGTGAAACAGCAAGCTTGAGAATGTACAATAATTTCTTAATATAAGGAGCAAACGAGTGAGGGCTAGAAATGAAGAGCCTGCTCTTATGCTTTTCCTCGACTGAAGAGATGAACGCAGGGGCTCCGAGATATTTTACTCAAACAAAGCTCCGAGCACAAAACCTCTCTCTTTCTTTTCCTGCTTCTTGCGTCTCGTTGCAAGAAGATGTGCCAGTTTTTCGCCGATAAAAAGACAGTCTCAGCATCGGTATTATGCTTCTTTAGAGTTATTGCTGACAAATGTTAGACGGACATAAATGCACACGTATCGTAGTGCTTTCCATCTGAAAATGCGAATGATAAATCCAGCTAACAATTCCTTTTCGCGTGGAACGTGTCTCATCAATTGTGCAACAGAGTTTTTGAGCTTCGTTTTACCGTCCTACGAAACTTGCGATCAACACGTTTGCATTAGAGTTCGTAAAACTTAAATAGAAATACAATTATAAATCATTCCAAAGCTTCGTGAAGATTTTTATTGAAAGTTGGGCCCAAACTGTAGTAAGAGGAACTCGTATTTGACACCTTGTATTTACTCTAAACATTTAATTACGTTATCGAAAAGGGTAACGAATCCAAGGTAAAAGAACCATAGAAACGAGAAGATATGAGATATTTAGAATGATGAAAGAAAGAAAAAAAAAGAAAAAAAAAATTCAGAGATGAACTAATATGTAAATAGATAAAAGAGGGAGACAAGGGACGAAAAAAGAGCTTCGGTTCCGAAAAATAAATTAATTTCCGGTGTAATTTCGACTACGCGTTTACGAGTCTTTGGAAAAAATTTTCTTCGACACTATCAGGAGACTGACCAACGAAGATCATGAGTTTCCACACACTTTGTGTGTTCCTACGGCCGTAGTACCCCCGCTACGCCGTTCGCCACCACCAACACTACCACCACCCCTCTTAAATAGAATTGGCAGTGTTAAGCGTCGCGAAAGGCATTCGAGGAGAGTAGACCTTAAGTCGGACGGCTTTAAGGGCGTGTTTTCTCTGTTCGTCGTGAACGGGTTGAATGATAAATCGATTTACGTCCTGGCCAATGAGGGTTGAAAGTGCCGCTTTCTGATTGGCTCGTGCCTAGACCACTCCCCCTTTGTTAATAAAGGTTCTGGACCAAAGCCGGTTTCACCACGCCATAATTTCTATCTAAGAATTTTTGCTTCAATATAGGCAGCACTGGATGCTGCGTTGATGACTTACGAATTTGGAGACAACTGTATCTCGATCATCGTTGCATTATTTTCGTCCTGTTCTTGATCGGTAAAAATAAGACGGGATTGAAAGGTAGTTATGAAGCGTTGTGCGTTGTATTGCTCGATATTAATCGATAGACCAAATTGTAACGAACGATTGGAATGCCTCGATTAAAATTCTGCACTATTGGTACTCGACTTAACGAATATAGTGACGGCTCTCGTACTTGTACATTTAGTCGTTCGTCCGAATGATTTACACCACGATCGTATCGAAGTTTCATCTTTAATCGACTTAGTAACATTTCCATAATATAATAATTAAAACACGACGGCATTAGCCAGAAAGAAGCACAGAATCTTCCCGATCTAAGTTGGAAGCTCCAAAACGAAGTCTTTTTCCCGTGGTAAACCGGTCTGTCGTAGGCGTAACCGATCGAGGCGTCGACATTGGTAGACTCCACCTTCTCGTTGGTAACTAGGGCTATGTCTACCCGGCTGGCCGTCTCAAAAAACCGACCAATCCGCGATGCGAGACGGCCACTGTCGGCGCGTAAAGTAGCGGAGGCGCCTTTGTTGCGAGGGATCGACGAGTGGAGAAAAGAAGGGCCAAGAGTGGGGTTGTGTATGCATCGGGCAGAAAGGGTGACAAGCGGTGACGAAGGGGAAGGAATCGTTTATGAGAAACAGAGAGAAAGAGAGAGAGAGAGCGAGAGAGAGAGAGACNACGAATATAGTGACGGCTCTCGTACTTGTACATTTAGTCGTTCGTCCGAATGATTTACACCACGATCGTATCGAAGTTTCATCTTTAATCGACTTAGTAACATTTCCATAATATAATAATTAAAACACGACGGCATTAGCCAGAAAGAAGCACAGAATCTTCCCGATCTAAGTTGGAAGCTCCAAAACGAAGTCTTTTTCCCGTGGTAAACCGGTCTGTCGTAGGCGTAACCGATCGAGGCGTCGACATTGGTAGACTCCACCTTCTCGTTGGTAACTAGGGCTATGTCTACCCGGCTGGCCGTCTCAAAAAACCGACCAATCCGCGATGCGAGACGGCCACTGTCGGCGCGTAAAGTAGCGGAGGCGCCTTTGTTGCGAGGGATCGACGAGTGGAGAAAAGAAGGGCCAAGAGTGGGGTTGTGTATGCATCGGGCAGAAAGGGTGACAAGCGGTGACGAAGGGGAAGGAATCGTTTATGAGAAACAGAGAGAAAGAGAGAGAGAGAGCGAGAGAGAGAGAGACGGAGGGAGGGGCCAAGCGGCGACGGAGGGGGTGTATGGGTCGAGTAAACGCCACCCTCCGCGAGAGGGTATGTATATGTGTGGGTGCGTATACGACGCACAGCCGCCCCCAGGGGTTACCCTTCTTCGTTGGCTGTCGCGCAGTCGAGCAACCCTGTGCTGCTCGGCAGCTCAGTTGCCCATCGCCGCGACGACGACACGGTTGCGCCACGACGATAGACAGACGTCAACGCACCGAAACTACCCCGAGAGTAGGCACGTTGGTTTTGCTTATCTGCCACGCATTTCGGTTCATTCGGGTCGGGTTTCGAGGGATCGGCACTGCGAGGAAGACTAGCCATAAAACGCGACCACAAGTAGGAGCTCGCCACGCGAATCCTCGCGTAGTTTAGTACCGATCCGATCTTGGAATAGTCGTTGTGGTGCCGTTAATGTGAACTGACTTCCATGAATCCGACGGACCTTGAGATCTTCCTAGTGCACAATTTTTTAACGGACTCGGAGCAGTAGGACTATCCAAAGTGGTGGGGGTTAGCGAAGATCCTGGAAAAGGAATCGCGATCAGTCGATTAACGTTGTTCGTGATCTCTGAATGAAGATCCACCGTCTCGTCGATTGTTGTCCGATTCATCCTGTGTGAAGTGCAGGCCGAAGAATTTCAGTGCACGAGTGCCTTTCCAGTTGAGAAAAAGATATATAGCAGAGACAAGGAAGACTCTGTTGTCCCTGAAATTCAATACCCAACGGAAGGAGAATGAAAGGAAGCGATTCCACGAATTTCCATGCGTATCGCTGAGGTCCGAGGAGGGTTTTGTTCGATGGTAAGGAGGAATGAATGAACCCATCACGTGCTATCGGGACCGTGAATACAATTCTTGGACAGAGATAAGGTTCTAATTGTCTCGGAACGAGTTTGGCTTAAAGAGTATCTCTGCCAGTTAATTTTCAAGGAACGACAACCGCAGGAATCTGTACCTGATCACAACGAAACCACCATTCAACGAAGAAGGGACTGGAAGAAGAGAGTAGACAAAACAGTGTAAGGCTAGACGCGTAGTTGCTAGACAGTAGATGTGATAAAGTGTGAAAGGAAGCACGGGGTAATACGATTGCATCGAGAAGAGGAATCAATTTGTTTCTCGAGTCGTTGCTCAGGTTGCCGTCGCTCGCTGGAAGCTGCCCGGAGATTCTTTGCTCGACGGATCGCTGGTTTCTACTTTTACAACGAAAATAAGTCGAAAACGCATCACAGTAAGCTCTCAAACAATTACTCACGATCGAGAAACATTTGCTTTCGCGTAATTTTCAATGATGGAGATCTATGAAAATACTTAGGATCGCCGACCGGTCGACCAGCCTGTTTCTCAATTTTCGTACGAAACAATACCGAATGTGTATTATTGAAAATTATCAAAACTGCTCGATCAGCAATCGCTTCCTAGCGGGCCTATGGTAGAAATCGGTTGCCGATGATCCTTAAGTTGATAAAAATATTAGAAGTAACGCGACTGCTCGCCGCAAACCGTCGGATCTCGAGGAAGCGTTATGTCAGGGCCTAGCTGCAATAATAGCTTCGTTCTTTTCTATTCGTTCGTTCGACTGTACAAAGAAATATTTTGCGACTTCGAATCGTCTGCGAGCATCTAGTAAAGTTTAAACAGAGTCCAACGAGTTTAGCCTTTCCATTGGAGAGACTCGAACCGCGGAATCGCTTAAAAAGTAAGTTCCTAAGAATCGAGACGTGATCTCGAAACGAGAGAGCAACGAGCAAACTATTCAAACTCGTACCACTGACTAGTCGATAGCGGTTCTATCAAAGTTCTAACCGAAGAACAACCATATTCTTGAAACTTGTTGTTTCGAGGAGTTTACTCAAGATGCTCCGTTGACGAAAAGAAAACGTCAAGGATAGAAACGTGTGCGTATTACCGTTTAAATCGTGAGAGAGAGAGAAGAATGGTGTTTTGAGCTGTCAGGATATTATAGAAAAAAACGCAAAGATGCCGCAGCGATCGCCGTTCGCGATCCAAGAGCTGCTGGGGTTGAATGGTACCGGAAATGGAAGCGGTACCGATCGCGGTTCACCCCAAGGATCACCGCCGGCCGGCGTTTCGGCCGTGTCGTACGCGCCCACGGCGCCTCATCACAAGCTATGGGACTACATGCCAAGCCTTACGAATCATCTGGGTAATCTGGGGAATCTTGGGAATCTGGGCAACCTCACGGCCTCGCGGATGGCCTACCTGAATGCGCAGGCGGCCGTCGCCGCTGCTTTCCTGCCGCCGCCCCACCCCCACCCCGCGCACCACGTACCGCATCATCAGGTACATCAACCGGGACAACTTCCGGCTTCACCAGCCGGCGTCAACGTGCATCCTGCTGCACACGCGCAGCACGTACTTCCGGGTACCGCGGTCACCGCTCCCTTCTGCTTTGAAGGGGATCTCTGTAATGTTTAATACACCCTATTAATTACGAACTCCGTTTCAGTATTCTTAATCCTCTTAGTATAAAACAATTTAGAGCTACAGTTACTCGGATCGATCAATTTTTTGACCGTTCAAACACTGCGTTAACGTTTAATTACAAATATTAATATCAATTGCGCTACATTGCGTTATTAATATTTTTCTTAACGGAAATTGTAGTTTTTTCAATGGAAACACAGTTGCCCGCTACGAATTTCTCATTGCTTACTTTCAACGAATCTACCTAGACGAATTATGTTGTGCTGCATGGCTAGCGTAATGCGTCATTATCATTAAAACTTTCCCCCTTTATTTATAGATGACGATTAAGATGACATTGTTTCCGTCACATCGTTTCGCTCGCGAGACGTGGCCCATTGTGCTTCGACAATTATAACCGTACCATTTATTTCACGAATGGAGCCTCTAACTGTTTCTTTCATTGAAAGGTAGGGAGGAGGAGAGGACGGCGAAGAATTGATAATTAATTTTACACAAACCTCGCGCGTATTGTGGCCGAGTAACAAGCAACCACTTCATTCAATCTTAACACGTTCGTTAAGACCTACATCTTGGCGTGGCAGCCCGTAGAAAAACGGCCCCCGTTCAACGGAACAAGGATCGCGTCTCGCCGTGGTCGAGTCGTTAGTTGAATCTCTCCCATCGAGACGCGAATTTTACAATAAAAGTGACCTGAACTTTTGAACGAAAGGATTGGAAGGCGTTTGCTACGCCGTTATATAAGCCTTGCTTTCTTTCAATATGGTCTACCTTGGACGGTCTAAGCAACGACTAGGGGGTAGGAAAGACGCGAGAAACCAATTAAAACGCAACCTCGATGCCAACCATTGATTCTCAGGCTTTAACGAACGTTGCAACGCGTATAAGGAACAAGAGACGCCGATTCATTCGATCGCGTGTATTAATACATCGTAATAACGCATTGATCGGCAATCATCGACAATCATCGGGATTGCATTTCAATCCGTGGACAAGAATGAACTCGCTACCCTCACGCGTCACGAATGTTGAAGTAAATTAATAGGTGTATCGTCGTCTCGCCGTGAAACGAGCACTTAACGTGCCACTTACGGCTATCGTTTAACAGAGAGCCACTCAAGATCGTGTTACCGAAAATCGACTCGCACCTTTTCCATCTATCTATGCGCAAACTGTATTGTACTGCGAGTTTTCGCCCATTTTAGGGAAACCAGGGGAGGTCACGCCAGCTGACCTAGCTTTACGCCTCGTGAAATCGTTCGGTTGATTTATGTACAAACAATTCGAGTTGCTTGACCAGCTGTGACGCGATATCGAGTGATCAGATTCAGAGAAATTGTTGCGTGTCGATCGTTTTAATCGATGCTTTCGTCAACACGACTAGGTATGTCTCGAGTAGAAAAGAAAATAGCTCGTTCCTTTCCCAGTGATTATCGTCCGATACGTTAGATGAGTCGAACAGAATAAATAAAGACAAAGAAAGAGGATAGGATCGGGGTGAGTGCACTGTGGGAATTGAATATTTTTGTAAGAATAATCCCCAACGTTATGAATAATTAGTGGTATAATGAGTTGAGTGTTGGGCAGACCTGCAATGTCTCACCAAAACACAAAGAGACTTCACAAAACGTACAAATGGCCGCACTCTCGCAAACTGTTCTCAACTTGGACAAACTAACCCTCGACTTCGTTTGCGTGAGAATTCGATTGGCCTTCCCTTTTAATCGTATACTCTTAAAGTTTTAAACTGTCCGTTTGCAAAATCATGAAAGGAAACGATTCTAAAAATTACTTTTATTCGCGAGTTGTTTGAAAATAGTTAATTCGGTACAAATTAATTTTGAACGATTCTAATTTTCCTATTCATTTGTGTATATTTGAAGGTACAAAGTTAGAAACATCAACGATAGCGTATTAAAAACGTTTCATAAAAGCAGATTTGAGTTCTCCTAAAAATGGTATTACCGTAATAACATGGTATCACCAGGAGAGCGTAGATTTTATCCGTATAACGAATTTTGAGAACGATTTTCGGGTGTCGGGTTCCCGGTGTAGCACAAAGGATCTGCCCTTCCATTCAAACGTCACTCTAGCACCTCGTCTTACAGTACAGCATTTATTTGGCGCACTTCATTCGTTCCTTTTTGTCTTAAATCTTGAGCAGACTTAAAGACGAGAGCACAGACTGGCCAACTGCTCGATTTGTCTCCAATAATAATTATATCGATCTCTACGAAATCGATTGCGCGTCCTGACGTTGAAAACGGTCATCGATTAAGAATCTTTCGTTTCTCGCGTATAATGGATAACTGAAGCACGAAAATCTGAAGTACGAACATCGAATATTGTTTGCACTCATCGTGGAAATAGAACATTTCAGACTCGTCGAGTCAGTCGATCAACATTGGATTCGTCGACCGAGAAAATAACGAAAGTGTGAGAAAAAAAAGAAAACTTAAGTTTACGAGTACATCCTAAGCGAATCTAATATGTGGATACAAAAGAATTTCATACTAGATATATTTCAGTGGATTAAATAGTAAATGGACGATAGCACGAGACAATGAACGCTAGGGGGTTGTAAACGAAGAACGATCGATTCGCTTGGTACCGCGTTAATCGGTGGTAGGAAGTGGAAGAAGACCGAAATGCAGGAACTGCGCGGATCGCATTGTCTAAAAATTCCGAGATTCGCACGGGTTCGTGTCGAGGCTTTGCCTTTCCAACGGCTTGTATGGAAGCTCGTCTCTCCTCTCGCTCCGCTTTTTCGGTTCGTTTGAAGTTGGCAATCAACTAGATTGCCTATCAACGCCTGAGAAGTCTCCTTGCACACTCCCGTCGGTCCACTCCTTTTCTTGCTCTTGCGCTCTTTTTCACCCCCCCCCCTCCCTTGTTCCCTCTCCTTCTCTATTACATCCTCGCACACGACCACGCGACAACGTTGTTCTTCATTTATTTCCTCCACGTTGCATGCTCGTTTCCTCTCGCAGTGATCTTGTCGTCTCCCTCCTTCCTTCCCTCGCCTCTATCACTTTCTACTTCTTTCTCGTACATTCTTTCGGCCCCCTTTCTTTCTCACTTGATATCGTCCTGGTAACACATCTCCGCGAACGATTCCATAAAACGTGGCACAATCGGTCTACCATTGTTCCCGTGTACCCCTTTCATCCGAGGAACGGGGAAAGTGTACGGGTTCTCGTACTGCTGCTGTTCGGAGGATTACCGGCTGTAATCGCTGACCATTGTTTTGTGCTGAAAACGATTAAAAGGAGGGGAATTTTCTACGAACAAATTCGACAACTAATAATCCAGGCTTCTAACTTCGAAGCTAATACCAGATCATCGGTCGAACCGAATGAGGAGGAATTATGATGAAACAGGAGGATTCGCGTGTCGATTCGTGATACCTCTGACGGAATGGTTTTTAGCGAAAAGTCAAGAAACGACAAAAAAAAAAAAGAAAAAAAAAAGG
>SMSQ01018973.1:227899-262937 GCA_019453375.1 Ctenoplectra terminalis | reverse complement strand
CCCCCCCCCTCCCTTGTTCCCTCTCCTTCTCTATTACATCCTCGCACACGACCACGCGACAACGTTGTTCTTCATTTATTTCCTCCACGTTGCATGCTCGTTTCCTCTCGCAGTGATCTTGTCGTCTCCCTCCTTCCTTCCCTCGCCTCTATCACTTTCTACTTCTTTCTCGTACATTCTTTCGGCCCCCTTTCTTTCTCACTTGATATCGTCCTGGTAACACATCTCCGCGAACGATTCCATAAAACGTGGCACAATCGGTCTACCATTGTTCCCGTGTACCCCTTTCATCCGAGGAACGGGGAAAGTGTACGGGTTCTCGTACTGCTGCTGTTCGGAGGATTACCGGCTGTAATCGCTGACCATTGTTTTGTGCTGAAAACGATTAAAAGGAGGGGAATTTTCTACGAACAAATTCGACAACTAATAATCCAGGCTTCTAACTTCGAAGCTAATACCAGATCATCGGTCGAACCGAATGAGGAGGAATTATGATGAAACAGGAGGATTCGCGTGTCGATTCGTGATACCTCTGACGGAATGGTTTTTAGCGAAAAGTCAAGAAACGACAAAAAAAAAAAAGAAAAAAAAAAGGGAGAAATTTCCAGCTAACGGAGAACCCGGCGGGGCAGTAGGAGGTAGGCGGGAGGCAATGGTGGAAATACGGATAAGGGGTGCGGCCTGTAGGCGCAGGTCGATACTGATTAGTACTTCAAAGCGGCTTGAACGCGGGCCCCACGCGCTCAACCTCGACGGTGGATTTGTGACAAAGCAAGCGCCGCCACTCGAGCAAAAAATCTTGAACAAATTAGCAGATTATGAATTCGCCTGGCTTTGTTTCCAGAAAAGTGGTCGCAGACGCGTATAAGAGACTCGCGATACGAATACGTAGCCGGCCCTCTGCTACGCCTGTATTTCCGCGTTCCTGTCTATGTGTAGGAGGCGATTTTGCGCGATCACGTGTGCGTAAGAGCCGCTGCAATTCAAATTAGCCCACTACGCTCGTTGAAACGGATACCCTGCCACAGAGACGAGAATCGTGAACGGTTTCTTCGACGACTCCTGCCCAGAGTCCTCGAGAACCCCCTAAAAAATGTTGCCGATGGTCCAGTCATGGTCCTCGTCACGCCATCGTAACTTTCATTTTGAAACTTTTGTCTATCGCATTATATATGCCAGGGAAAGAAAAGAAAAGAGAAGAGAAGAAAAGAAAAGAGAAAAAATATAATAAAAAGGAAAGAGAGAAACAACAACTAAAAGGTTTCAAAAATATTAAAACAAGAGGGTGGTTGAGACAGCTTATCAAAAGTATTGATCGGTCAATCGATTCGTCTCGAAGGAGAAAAGTATCGTAGGCTGGCTAGCTGGTTCGGTGGCTTATGCAATTGTGAATGCAAATTAAACGAAATTAAACAGTTAATTAAAGTACCGGCACCCCCGGGAGAAGTTAATTGAGATTCTTGGGAGATTTGTCGCGCGGAATGTCTTAATTTAGTCCCTTAAGCGCCCTAACTCGCCTTAACAACTAAGTATAATTGGATAACACTGCCAGGGTATACTCACAGTCAGAAGTAGGAAAATGCAGTCTGTTGCCTCCGAGAGACGACTTTTTCTCTAATTTTTCTCTTATATATATTTTTCTACCCTTTTCTTTTTTAAACCAGTTACGATTCACCTGTATACATGATTACAACAATATTCTCTCTGTATTCTCTCGTGTACCACAACTTTGTTTATACCAACTAACGTAGGCATGTTTAAAGATGAAAAAGCTACATATTTTTGAGCAAATTTAGAAATAATTTTAGCTAGAATGTTAACACGAAGCGTATACTCGTCATTTATGTGCGAAAGAGGAAATTCTCATTTTCCCATCGATCAGCTGACCATAAATTTCCTCGGCTCCGTCAGAAGTGATTTTCTCTCGTTACACTCTGGTCGCGGTGTCAATCATACAACGCTCCCTCGCCTAATCGCGTAATCCGCTCGAACAAATCAATTCCAGAATGCGAGGAAAATCTCCCCCCCCCCCCCGTTCCCTTTCATGGTTATACTTTTCGCCTGATTGCTCGTGGAAAATACGAGATAGCTGTTCGATACGAATCCAAAAGTAGTTCAATCTAGCGTTATCGTATTACCAAGATAACGCTACAAATTTCCCCGTGATTATCCTGAATCGAGGAAGTATCGCGTGATCGTAGTGACAAATATGTAGAAATAAAATAAATCATTGAGACAGGAATGAGCAACGTTTCAACACGAGCGATGCGAGAAATGGTGCAACTATGGAGCAAACTGGAGCGTTTATATATCGCATAGGCGTAATCGTTACCCAATTATTTAATTATTTAATTTCGCGGAGCGATGCATCGAGGGTCCTAATGTTCGATGGAAAATTCGTTGACGGGGCACGATTATCGACAGACAAACGGTATCGATTTACCCCCTGGCAAAGTCATGCGCGCTAACAGGCTGGATAAGCATGTTTTACCATAGCGTAAACTCGTCGGCATTATTTCATGGCAGCATATATAGGTGTAGACGGTAGTGGTGAGTAGGTAGGAAAGCGACTATCAATCGGTCTTTTCGCGGCTGCTACTCACCTCGTAAATTTTCACCCTTTGACATGCGCCTAATACGAGCCCCTTTGGGGCTACGAGCTCGAGCACGACTGCTGCTGTGTACCGGCAATGGTGCTGGCCGACGTGGCTGCCTAACCCCTCGGGAGCTGTGGAACGTTAATGAAATAACACGGGAATTAGTCTCGGACATTACCGACAAACTATGTCCATTATCGTGAACCCATGCGCGTACACTGCGTTGTGGAAGTTTCCGCTCGATATTCAGCAGAGTTTCCGTCTACCGTTTCTGCTAATCGTGGCTGAACCATACGACAGGATCTCTAATTAGCGAGGCTCGATCGGTGAATCCTCATTGGTACTCGGTCGCTTGATCGATGCGCCCCTCAAAATTAAGGGAAATTGAGTGTAACTGTAGTTATCAAGGATCCACCGGCGGTAAAGCCTGTGACTTCGAGTCGGTTTCCATATCGATTACGTCCAAGTGTTAATCGGGAAGTGGGGTGGTTAATATCGAACGAGACAGTGGTACGTCACTGGGTCAAAGTAATTGAAAATACTGGGCGGCTCTCGAGCTTGGAGTCGCTTACGCGGACTTCGCTCTATGCCGCATCACGTCCCTTTCCTTCTCGTGCGCGTAACTAATTTCACACTCTGGCTGGAAAGTAGGAGGCGGATATAGCGTTTGTGAACGAGCCTCTTTTGTCCCTGTACAAGTCCCTTCAGGAGTTGTAGTGTAAATCTCAGTACGTTACTCGGTTCTTTGTAATTCTTTTCTTTCTACCCTCTGCGTTGTTTCGGAAAACAGCCTCGGTGCACGGATCAGTTAAATTTGTAATAGAGAAACAATGCAAATTGCTATCTTTTCAAACACTGTGCGGTTCGAATTGGTCAATTACAAGGATCTTTAAGTAGAAAGAAGGATCTTTTTTCGCAGATCGGTTGACCTAAAACGAAACGGGTAAAATAAATTGGCGCGTAAAGGGATAAGGAGTTGGTGCAACGTATCGCGTCGCATTCGCGCGCTTAGGTCTGGATGCGTGCATAAACGCGCGCGTGTAAGTACACGGACTTGCATTGCGACGTGTACGTGGTGTGCGTGTATATCGGTGTGGCGTGTACCCGGTTTTCAAGCGAACGACCGTAAGTCGCTCAAATTGGTATGGATTTCCAGTCCAACACCTCGATTGTCCTCTGTGAAGAGTGCTTCGCAAGCATACATGAATTCACGCCTCGAACACACACGCGCCGTAGTCCTCCGCTTTCCCTCTCTCTATCTCTCTCTCTTTCTCTCTGGTGCCCGTTCCTCTCCCTGACTTCTTGCTCCTCTCTCACACTTACCATCGTCACCCCGTGCTTTCTCCTCTCGCTCTTTCATCCGTTCCACGGAATCGCGCCAGCTTTCTCGTACTCGAGAGGAGTCGCGAGCAAATCTTGCCGCTAGAGTGCTATGAATGGGCACAGAAACACGCGGGTTCCTACGCGTGTGCACGCGTCTGCACGCGTGTACGTGCGAAGCGCGGCAGCCACGAGGAGCCTTGATTGCGTGCCGGTGAATACGTTTCCACCCGTTCTCTCTAAGTAGCAGCTCATTCCGCGATGCTTATTCTCGCGACTTGGAAAACGAAGGTAGCTTCTCATGGCGAAGCTCTTCGAACCTACCAGTGCGTTGGTGCGTGTGTGAGCTCTGCATCGTTTTACACTGGCGTCTTCCTCCCCCGCCCCCTCCCGCCCCCCCCGCCATCCCCCCAACGTGAATCTCGCGATATACATAGTTTATTTTTAAGCTCCCTCCAACTCGCCCTTTTCACCGACTACCGCGATGATACTCTTCCTTTTTGCTATTTATACCGGTAATTATTTGTCGTTGAGTCGGCAGGACCGATTACCGAGTGCTCGTTGTCTGGAGCATCGAGTATGCGTCGAGAATCGCTCCCGGACTACGTTCTCGAAGGCTAATCACTCGTGCCGTGTTTCATTTAATTTTGAAAACCTTTCGCTAATAGAGGATCGAGATTATCATACTTAGGTGACCAATCGACGAAACGACCGTGTAATCGTGCCACGGTCTGAGTTGACTCGATTCCGTGTCGAGGGAAATTGCGCGTTGAACGGTCGGGACTGGTTCGAGCCGTGTCCTGAATGGGCGAACACGAACGAAGCATTCGGTTTCTGGCAAGAAAGAGGCCCGTGAAGGTAGAGAGCAAAGGGAAGGACGTCTTTCAGGGAGTAACCACAAATCCTAGTATAATACTAATAGGCCCATAATAGAGTCAATAGGGCTTAGCTGCCCGACGACAATGAGATCTTGTCAAAATACGCTGGGTAACACGAGACCTAGGAAGTGGATTTTTTTCAATGGAGGCCTCTGTCTTGTCACCAGTGGCGCGGGCCGTGCCACGTATTGTCGAGTTTTCAAAAAATTCGAAACCCTCTACCCGTGTTCACGATTGGGGTTTAAGTTTCACCCTGAACACGGCCATTGGATTCCTTAAAAGGCGAAACGAAAGTAGGAAAATCGGGATAATACCAGAATACAATAATCTTTGACACGCGTTCGTTCCGTACCTTCAAGTGAACAGCGCTCCGATCGTGGGTCTACCACCCTAAAATGTATCCTTTTCAATTTCTCGCTCGTTGTAATTGCAACGCGAAAAATTTTAAGCGATTTTCCATTGTTTACGCCTAACTGTATTCGCTAGAACGAATATCACTCACCATTCGAGTATCGACGAATCCCTGCTCCACATTTACCATGGTCTCCTTAGCTCGAAAGCTTGTTAAGTGTTCCGACGCGTAACATACTTTTCTAGGTTAATTTATCAAACAAACGCGCAAACTCGGCACAACCTCGGCATCCCCATTTTAAGACGGCGGCTCGTTAAAGTCGTTTGAGGGTGGAGTTCCGCCGCCCCCGTGGCCACCAGCCACGACGCAGCTACAACTACAACGTTGCGGCGAGCTTCGTTATCGAGGTCTCCGTATACTTGTACGACTTCGAGTTCCTGTAAACGCGAACATCGCGTTTCTCTTCTGGCCCCTCGGCCCTGCCGCTCGCTCTTTATCGCTCCGTCGACCGGAGGTAACGAGCCCTAACCTTCTTAGGAACGCGGGAATCTTTTTCAACCCCTGTTTTTCAGTCCCCGCGAGTCGTCTGTACCAACACGGACGACTTTATTAGAAAATGGCCGTGGTGAAACGTCTTAATACATGGACCTATTTTCGTTTTAGGGGCCGCTGCGGCCTCTGAAAAGGTGCCGCGTATCTAACTGCTGCTATAAACCATCATGCTGAGCGACCTTTTAGGAAACGGGAAAGCGCATGGTCGTCGGCCGCAGGTGTCGACAAAGTGAATCAAAATCCCGTGTAGGATTAACGGGCGGATTTGTTCTGTCGTGCATTGGGCAATTAAATTCGCAGGAACGGCGGAACTAACGAGTGAAACTTCACAAGCGAACAACGAGCGAACGAACGAACGAACGAACGAACCAACCAACCAACTCGCGAACACAAACGTCTGCGCCCAACAAGGATCGCACGGTTTTCAAAATTGCCTTTAATTACGAACATCGCTGTTGTGGTCTCAACACATATGCCGAGCTGCTTGTCACTCGTTAAACGGAAAATTATATGAGCGCAATAATTAGGATCTCAAGCATTTTCGTCGACTATGCTAACTCTGATTCGCCACTTTTCAACCAGCCTGTTCTAACCTCTACGTTTATTACTCTAATTGAATCGATTAGAATCAACGTCCTAATTCGGTCGAACTCTTTCTTGCTGTAATACGGAGATTTAACTTTGCCTTAATGCCCGAACGTAAAATTGCAAACTTCTCCAATAATCATTCTAACGAGATGACCTAGGTTACGTCTGATCCCACGCGAAATAGACTGCCGTGATTTATTTTTCTTTTTTCTTCTTTTTTTTTTATGAGATTTTAATTAATTAAATTACAGTTAATTCTCGTCGAGTTATTAAGGGTAGCGCATTCGAGTCGAGTTATAATAGGTATATATGTCACACTTTTTCTCTCTCTCTCTCTCTCTCTCCCTCCCTCTCCCCCTCTCTTCTTTCCTCTATGGATCCCAAAGACCATTGAGACCGGATGAAAAATGTCTTACTAGGCACTAATGAAATAATTGTCGAGTTAATTTCGCAAAGTCGTTAATCAGGGTCGAGCGTCGAGGCTGCGGCGCACCACTGCATGCCACCCCTTCGAAACACGTTTCATAGAATTCTAGTTAATTTTTAGATGAAATTTCATTTCGCGAAAATGCACGAAATATAGTTTATTCTACGTGCTTCTTTTTTGTTTCTTCCGCTCTTTTCTGCATCCCTCGGCCATGGTATTCGTTAGCATTCGCGATGAATAATTATTGCAGTGAACATTTCTTAATGTAATTTGCAGCTCGAAATACCCAGTAACTACATTTTTTATGGAATGTTGTGAATTTTACTAGCTATATATTTGTAATCGCATCTTCGAATTATCTTGTTTGTACTCCATTGTTTAACAGAGTAATGCAATTTCTGTTTCAGGATTCTCACAATCGAAGAGTTCATTCTCAAACTCCAGTCCAGGTAAAATTTTCTCTAAAATACTTTGTTACGCAGAAGCAATGGTCATAGTATTATCCTGACGATATCTTTGAAATTCAGTCATCTCAGTTTCATGAGGTTTAAACGGGAGGGAAAATTCAGTTCTGTCCAGGTTCGGTACGACGCGAAAGATCAATTTTTAGAATTTTACGGGGCGAATCCATAAAGATACGCAAACTACCGTGCAGAGGTTACGATGCTTTTCGCTCGAGTTCTTCGACGCGATCTACTTCTAGTAATGCTCTTCCTAACCCGGAAATGCTCAATATTTATCGCGAGTCCGATGTACTCGTGAACGACCAAGAACTTTTGAGGAATATGCGCCAAGTTTCAAGGCGATTTTACTCCGAATTGAGATGGAACGGATGAAATGCTTTAAAAATTCCTTTTTAAAATGCGTCGAGTTACTTGGAACGATATTCGCATGATTAAGAGCAAAATGTTTATTGTACCAGAGTTTAGCGAAGCACAGATTTCTTTTAGAATTCATAACGAATATCTCGATCGCGATGACGAAGCAACATCGCTTACACGATGGCGTCATGTGGCGAAGGATGAGCGGAAAACTGATTACGTATTCATGCTTGCGATGATTCCGATTTTTCCGAGCCATTAAGCGCCGCTTGCTTGACCCGCAAAGTGATGTCGCTCGAAACAAGGGACGACAGGTTGAAAATGATTACCGTGGATGACCTTCGCGTTTAATGCGGCTGCATTCGTACTTCGTCACAGGCACAGAATGATAGTTTTAAACCGAAACATTATCGATTTACCGTTCAAACATTTCGAAGATTCGAAAGGTTAAAAAGAAAAAAAAAAAAAATCGAAATAACGTATCAGCGGTTGAAATCCTCAGGTACGAGCAATCGTGTATAATTTCGTTTAGTCCCAAGTTTTTTCCGGTGATCCAATATTAAATTTCATGTCAAAATATTTCGAAAAATCGAGGGTGCCGGGCACACCCTCCCCTATTCAAGCGCTAATCGGTAACGGGAGACTTTCTTTTCCCGAAACTTGATTCTACTTCCACGCCCACCACTAAATTTTAAATCGTTGCTCTTTGATCTGTAGACAGGATTCTTTAGAGCCCTCTGTAATCGTGTACAAGATACCAGTCAATTACAACAGAACTCAGCTTAAGATACACGATTTTCTAGCGGAACGCAAAAATGCAAAAGAGTTGATAAAAGAAAAAAATGCTGCAATTATCAAAGATT
Source organism: Ctenoplectra terminalis (assembly GCA_019453375.1). NCBI lineage: Eukaryota > Metazoa > Arthropoda > Insecta > Hymenoptera > Apidae > Ctenoplectra > Ctenoplectra terminalis. Next base: position 254,539 of record SMSQ01018973.1, on the reverse strand, counting down.
TTGAAGATTTTAAATTTTCCTGAAAGAAGCGATCACAAATTTGTATCGGAAGTGCGTCGTTGAGGTGGCATCGTAGAAGACAGGGATTTTATTGGCCGGCGTTTTCGTTGCGTCAGCAAGAAAACGAACGGTTTTCCATCAGGATTACGAAGGATTCCGTAAGGACCGGAGAGAGGCGTTCGTAACGAGCAGCTTTCCGACAGAATTGGTTGTTTTAACAACTGCGCGCCACTTTGAGCCCGCTAGGTAAGAGGACCTGTGTCGAGGGACGTGGAAAAGGGTACGAACGAATCTGAGACGTGAAGGATTGAAAGCAGCGGCGGATGGAGGACGAGGAGGAAGAGAGAAAATACGCGGTTTTCGCGAGGATACGATGCTATGGTACGGACCGCTACGGTAATAGTCCAATTTGCCAGCAAAGGAAAATACCGGAGGATTCTGGAAGCAAAGGGAGAATGGCATGGCCCCCGGGGTGGTGCTAGCATCGCTCGGAAAAGCCGACTGGAAAATTGGAGACGCGGCGAAACATGGAGCAAAGGAGCCTTTCCATGGAGAACTTGTTTTTCACCAGGATCCCACCTATTTTCTTTCCAGCCTCGGTTTACGACCTGACACGATGTCAATTATATATGGCGCTATCATGGAAAAAAAGCAGCCGGGAAACGGGCAACGATGTTTCCACGTGGCATGGCATACCGTGCCGGAAATTTCTCTCTGAGAAGGGGATGACGAGAAGGGGTTTTGAGGACGAACAGTACCTCCAGCTTCCTAGGAAATTTTATTTTCCGAAGAGTGTAGAATAAGATCGTTATTCGAGATTGAAGTGATAAACTCTGAAAATGAAGGGAATTGTGTTAAAGAAGAGACTTGTTACTCGAATAAAATGAAGTTAAAGGTTGTTGCGAACTTTGCATATATATACATATTACCAATGTCTAATCGATTGAAAGTATCTAGGATGTTAAGAGCAAATTAACGAGAACTCTTCGGATAAACAGAGGAAGGAAAAGATAGGATAAATAATCGCGTACGAAGTCTGTAGCATCTAAGAGCTCCAGATTTTCTCCATCGTGGGAATCTATCAAGCCTCCTGAATCTTCCAGCCGTTACAAGGTTTCCTTGGTGTCCGATCCAATCATCTTATTTTCCACGGTATCGATTACATCACCCGTTGGAAATTTCCTCTTGCAAAAAGAAACATCTAAGACAAGTTGACAGAGTTGACTAGCTATTGGCGAATAGAAAGAAAATTGAGGAAAGCGAGGAAGATGATGGAAAGCTAATGTAAATGCTTTAAACGGAGCTGTCAGGTTGAAGAAGAGGACAAGAAAGTAGATAAAAAGAGTAGCAAAGTGTTTATAAGCACAGCCAGAGAAAGACAAAGTAAACGAGGTTGGTAAATGTGAGTTACTTGCAAGTTTTTTAGCTCAGTGATGAAACGAATACATTTGATGCTAATACCTCTGGTTGACCGATAGATGCTGAATATTCCGCAATAGATATTGGAAGAAGAGAAAAGAATAAGAATAATAAGAGATGATAGAAGACAACGAACGGAAGATAGGACGTAAGTCGAAGTTCAGAGGAAGAACGGTGAGAAGAAAACTGGAGAGAAACGAAGTGCGTCGAAACAGAGAAGAACCAGTGGTTGATTAATACAGCCGCTCGAGTCGGCAGCTTTTCAACGGCTGTTTCATAATTAATTGTCACTCGTCGTTCGAGGAGCGAAAGGAAGCTCGAGAAAACAATTTGGGTGCTCGCCGAAAAAGAGAAAGATGAATCGCGAGGGTTAAGCGACAAAAGAATTAACGAACGATTTCTCGATTCGACGCGAGAGATTCTCCGGTTGAAACGGTTGACCGGTAAATCGGAGGAACGCGATTCCTTCACACTCTTTCTCGCTTTTTCTTTCGTTACTCGTGACCGATTGTGACTCGAGATGCGCGTATGTTCCTATACATCTCCTTTCATTCGAGAAACTCCATAACACAAGTGGGTGGACGGTGTTGACTGGGGTGTCGCTGAACACAGACAAAGAGAGAAGTTTTACGCGCGAGGAAAAGTGAGAGGAAAAGGACACGATGGAGAAACGAGAATAATCAAAACGAAAAGAAGAAGAAGTGAGAAAGGTGAGGTGCTTCGAAAGAGAGAAAGTAGATGAGAGCAAGAGGGAGGATGAAAACAGAGGGCGAGAATGGGGTAGAGGGGAAGAGACAGAGAGAGAGAGAGAGNCGAAAAAGAGAAAGATGAATCGCGAGGGTTAAGCGACAAAAGAATTAACGAACGATTTCTCGATTCGACGCGAGAGATTCTCCGGTTGAAACGGTTGACCGGTAAATCGGAGGAACGCGATTCCTTCACACTCTTTCTCGCTTTTTCTTTCGTTACTCGTGACCGATTGTGACTCGAGATGCGCGTATGTTCCTATACATCTCCTTTCATTCGAGAAACTCCATAACACAAGTGGGTGGACGGTGTTGACTGGGGTGTCGCTGAACACAGACAAAGAGAGAAGTTTTACGCGCGAGGAAAAGTGAGAGGAAAAGGACACGATGGAGAAACGAGAATAATCAAAACGAAAAGAAGAAGAAGTGAGAAAGGTGAGGTGCTTCGAAAGAGAGAAAGTAGATGAGAGCAAGAGGGAGGATGAAAACAGAGGGCGAGAATGGGGTAGAGGGGAAGAGACAGAGAGAGAGAGAGAGCCAGAGCAATAGAGAGAGAGAGAGAGAGAGAGGGGGAGAGAGATACTATGAGAACGAACGAGCGAGAAATGGGTGCCGAGGGCTGCCGCGTCGGAGGAGGCAACAAAGATATTAATTAAGAATTAACACGCGTACTGAAACCGCCCTTAATTAGTAACAGTCAGTGCCTGGAGCAGCGGTTTGTCTGCACGAACCTGTACCTGCGGGTGCAGAGTAAACATGGGGAATTAATTGTAATCAAAGACACGCCAGTGGATAATATGCTGATTCGCGAAGAACAAAATTTACTTAAAATATTCTGTTGACGAAAACCAAAAAAGAAAGGAGAAAAAGGGAGGAAAGAAGTAAAAAGAAAGGGGAAAAAGACGGTAGGTTTCTTTCGATCGCACGCGATAAACGAGCGTGCACGATGATGGCGTTTACATGGAACGAAGTTTAGAAGCGAGGACAGAAATAGAGGCGAACGAGTCGTGCGACGAAGGCCAAAAGACATAAAAGAAAAACCTTCAAACGGTTTTCACTCTTACGATGAAATGTTTGCTTTGATTATTAACTGGAGCTCATTAGTACCGTAATAACGTGAAACGGGTGTACAGCCGAAAGAAAAATCTTAGAAGCAGGACGCACTACCGACAAAAAATTTCGCTTTGGAACTTACAGAAGACACTTTGGATCGACTTGTTGTGCTTAAACGACGAGGATGCCTATATCTTCCTTTGTAAGAGGGAAGAAACCGTAGCATAGCGCGAAATTTTTCATCGCGTCGCGAGTATACCGATGGAAAATTGGAATGATCGTACGCCTTTAATCGACAAACGAGCCGGGACGTGCCACATTTAGAGCAGACCGATCGAGGCGATCCTACTTTGAACTTTTCTAGCCCTATTTATATTCGGAACGCAACTATAGCCAAGCAGAATGAAACCCTTTCTATCAAATTTTCAGTGAAAATCATCCGAATTGAATGGCATCGAATGTTTTTGCCAGTGAAAAAACGCTTATTTGTAACAGAACCCGGTTACACGTTCTTGGTCTGTGAATTTACTAGTTTCAGGGGCTTTGAGCAAGCCAAAAGCACTCGCATTTTTAACGGTACGTTCTGAATGGAGGTTCTTTAGGTGCGCGACGTTCCGTTCGTGATCAGTAGTGGTCACGACTATCGCAGAATTTTCTTGCAACGAAAAGGGTTTTTAGTTGCATCGCGGATGACATGGAACAAGGATGGAATTTAAATCGTGTTCTCGGCCTTGTTATCCTTTCGGCGTACCCATTGGCCGGCCGTCGACACGTAACCGGGATCGATGCGTGTACCTATTGCGTGTGGAGCACGTGAAATCGTGACGTCATCGTCCGGAGGCCATTTTGACTCAGCTGGTTCCGACGAAAAGCTGTTCGAATGGCAGGACGCCATGTCCTGCGAGCCTAACAATACACCGAACAATGATCTGTGCGCTCGCATGTGCTTCACGAACACATGGAAACTTCCGTCACACCGATTAACACGCTGGCAGATCTGTCAGTGAGAGACACGGTAGATTGGAACGTAGAAATTTCGAACCCTTTTGTAGCGTAACGCTGGTTGAACTTAGGTACCTACAGAGAGAAGAGAATCCAAAAGAATAAAATATAACGGTGCGGTGGCGAAGAGGTGAATAGGAAAAACAGGGGCTCGATTCGTAACTCGGGAAATATTTTGAGAGGAATAGGCGTGGTGATGGTGGTAACAAACTAGCGACGGTTGTGCAGGGTTACGTTTTCCTGCCTGCAACGATCGGAGAATGTTCGTTCCTTCTCCATCGCATCGGAGCTGGCTGTGTCTCTCTGTCGATCCATCAGAGGGTTTTCGGTTTCACTGGTACCACTTTAAAGCGATACAACACGCGGACGAATAAATATTATGCGGCTGAAAAATGTGCTTTCGAGCACATACAGGCATCCTCGACTCCTTGTGGCAGGATTGTGCCGAAGAAAAGGGAGTAGGGGGTGTACGGGGGTGGCGCGCGAGAGGAGAAGCCCTCTCGCTGTCGTTCGTGCAGCTACAGTGGCTACATTGTGGGTTTAGAGGCTCATTGTGCAATGCCAGCACGGGCATTGTCGTCCTTTTTCAAGGGCCGGAGATTCACACCTTTTCACCGGTGCAATTTTCCACGATGGGCGCGTTCCATTGAGCGGAAGAGGGCGAGCCTTCACCGTGGAAGGGATGACGGATCGGTAGGGGAAAAAAAGAAGGGGGGAGTGAAATGCAAAGGACAGATAAGAACTAACGCCAAAGAACGCGGAACCGCGTACGATGCTCGCACGGATTTATTACGCGACGCGATGGGGTTATACGAGCGTCTTTCTTTCGACTGACGTCGATGGGTTGGTTGAAATAAGAAAGACAATGGTAGCTGTTTAAAACGGGGTGTTGAGAATGTGAGAGCTCTTCTGGATTAAATTTCTTATGGTTCTACGTTTGAAAGACAGCTTTACCAGTCTTGCCAACGGGTCGTTGACACGTTTCTTCAATTAAAGAAAGAAATCATCGTTGTATCCTGCGTTGCTCGATAATGGTACCAAATGACTGGTGGTTATAAACGACAGTGAAGTTCGATAAGATGTGGAAACTTAATTCGATACGAGGTTGATCTCATTTCTGTTGTTGCTGTAATCGGTGCATCGAGCTGATCGATCGATATCACGAGCCGTTTCAGTCGAGTCGCCTTCTTCTTTCCATGGATCCTCCGGAATCCGCTAATTGCACTAATTTCAATGAATTTCCTTCGAGGAGGTGTATTTCTCGGGAACCTTATGAATTTGTAAGCAAAGAAATTTGAAAGCGTGCCAACTCTCTCTCCTGGAAGGGACAATTAGACTCTTCTCGTCGGCCTTGAGGGGAGTCAACGAGACGTTGAGGAGTTTGTTCGACCAATCGTTAAGTTACCTCGTCCCTTCCTTCGCTGACGTCCTTTGTCAGGATTAGAGAACTTCCCCGTTCTTCAAATAATACCTCCATTTACCAATTCAAACTTCACGTCACACGCCGATTCGAAGATTTAATTTTACCGATAAATTTGCATGCCCTCGAAACGTCTCCTGTCTCTCCCCTTTTTGGCTAATTATTTGTTCTTTAATTCGAATTTCTTCTGCGACATCGAACGTTTGTTTGGTAACGCAAAAAAAAAGAAAAAAAAGGAAAAACAGGACTGCGTCGGTACAATAAACTTTTGACAGTGGAGACAGGGCGAAGAGTAGTTGAGGAACTAAATTTAGGTCGACATGTGCAGACGCAAGTTTGTCTGGCGCCAAGGAACAAAATATATAGTTGGGCCACGAAAATATTGGGTTACTTCGAAAACAGCCGGCAGTCAACACTTTCCTGAAGCGTTACACGTGTTTTGCCGACTGTTGGTCTCCAGTCGGTTCAATTAAAGCAAATTCCCAGGGATTCCCATTTTTGAATCTTTTGGAAACCAAAGACAACAATTTATTAACGCGGTTCCGATTGGTCGTCGTCGTCGTCGGACAAGAAGTAGAGCTATTCACGGACAATGATCGACGGACGAACGCAAAATGTGACTCGCTTGTTGAAGATCTGTGACGTCTGCACAGTCATGGGACAATTAATTGCATCACTGAGCGAATTGTATTGCCGGTATTATTGAATCGAGCATAGCCCACCACTCGGAGAATAATTATGAAATCATTCACTCGTGGAACAATTTCAAGCCGTAGCTCCGCTTTTAATTTAATTCCCGATGTTTAGTCGCTCTATTTTCAAAGGGTGCTTGCACGGCATTGTTAATTCACGTCACTGAATCGATTCGTACGAGTGCCTTCTTTGTTCCTCTCTAAATAGAAAATTATGCAAATTATTAAAACGTGTTTAATTGGTACTTGAAACCATGTATACGTGAATTGAAACGCGCATCGGACTAAAAATACTAAAAATACTAAAAATATAAATATTTGTTAATATTCTAGTTTCGAGAAAAGTGATAAAAATGGTCGTAACGAAACACGCATCGTTCCTCGATAAGTAATTTTTGTCCAAGAGTAGTGGAACGTTGGCTTGGCGCTCTCCAATTATTAGAACCCCAAGCAGTGCTGTAACAAGTTTGCGACCCTCGCGTCTCCATTGAGCGCGGATTTGGAAGGGGTTGGCTGAAAGCTCGCTCCGTGCTGCTGCCACGTACATGATCGCGCGACTCTTATGAATACCGTAAATTTTACGCGATGTTGCCGACAATTTCACCCGGTCATCAGCATAAAATCTACTATTCCCCGGGTTGGTGGGTGTTCGCGTGCTAAAATGAACCCGGTAGGAGGCAAGGCTGAATTTAAAGCGGCGACGGAGCGAGCCGCGAACGAGTTTCCGCTCAGCGCCGATCTCGATCCCTCGCTTTTGCAATGGACGCGATTGTAGGCAGTTTTCAGACGAACAATTATTCACCGGGTTTAGCTACTTAGTTGGCGTGCGGCCCGTTAACGAGTGAGTTTTGTTCCATCGTGTCTGGGATTCTTTCACAATTCTCTAATTAAAAGCCACCGCTCGTGGCTATGTCGCGAGCGTTTCAGGGGTTTGTAACGCGGTAATAGTCGCGACTGGAGTAGGTCGAATTAATTTGTACACATTTTTCCAGTTTCGAGAATAGTTTAACGGTATTGTACTGGAAAAGGATTTGTCATTCTTCGCTGGAAGTGTTGCCGACTAAAACATTCTTTATTTCTCTTGTATAGCAAAGTCTGTGAAAATAAAGCTGAAGTAACGGTGTAATCCAGTATCGACGTTCGTATACGTCTAGGTTGGGCCAGGTTCGCTAAATTATCCACGATGCTGCCGGCGATTTCAGCCGGTCATCGGCGTAAAGTCGATGCTCATTGTAAACCCGGACTGGTTCACGAGGATGGTAGCAGACAAGAGAACACCGGTGGTGGGTGGACAAGCGGCAGCGGTGGGGGCCAGTGGGGGCTGGCGAGGGCACGAGAGAGGAGTTAATGGGGACGAACTGTAGAAGTGGCTATAGTCTAGAGCCGTGTTAGGGCCAGGGCCATTAAGCTTAATGACATAATGAAGTAAATGGCTGTGCATGCCATGCCATGCCGGAGACTATAGCTTATAACCGCCGGGCCTCCACCCCCGCGCAATATACCGCGTACCAGGAATTCCTGACTTATGCCGGTACTGCCCAGTCGAAAGGGGTAGCCAGCTATGGGGTGCACTCTACCTCTCGCTCTCTCTTCCTTTCCCCTATCTTTCTCCTTGAATCGTTCTTTCTCCCTTTTGAACCCTTCGACTTGAACGCGTGTCCATTCCTCTGTCTCTCTCTCTAGGTCGCTGTATCTCTCCAGTCAAACGCCTCGGTTCATCTATTCTCTGATGTTTCTTCTCTCTGTTCATATATTCCGTAAGGGTTGCTGTGACTCCGAATTGCATCGTACACGTGTTGGAAGCGAATTTATTTCGGCAATTGCTAAGGCGTCGACGCTCTCTCTGACGTTGGTGTTCATTCCAAAAGCGTCCCTCGTTTTCCGAGAGACGATTTGCTAAAAACCGCGTCCTGTCGCGCAGGGGCAACGGAGTCCGCGAACCTTCTCTCTAACCCTCTTCAATTTCCTGCGAGGATTCGTAATTATGCATTTCTTGTGCCGGCCGGGCAACGGAGGAAGGTCGTGTGTGCGTTAAGTATTTAATGTAACTTAGTAAAGGCGAACGGTAGACAGCGCGAGAGCATCCTCGGTAAAATTGTCCGACTCATCTCTCTTGTTTACCGCACGCTACTACTTTCCTTTCACTGGATTCGAGGCTTTTTTGCTCGCGACTTTGAAAGCTCAGCGCAGAACGTTCGCGTTAATCATTGCGAAAGTGCCTAATGCGCCTCTTGATAGCAGCAATTTCAGTATTAATTGGACGCGTGAATGGACCACCATCGCTCAATCCTCCCACATTCGAGCGGAGCGTGCTAAGTAAACTTTTCTTTTTCGTTCGGTTCAAGTGTGAAAAACGAATTTTGATACGCAAACGAAACCACTTGCCTTCGTGAACTTGAAAAAATTTTAATCGCCCAGTTCTTTACAAGCACGCGAGCTTCTTCGTGAATCGATCCGTCTGTTAACAATTAATGGACGATCAAGGAGTCCTTGGACATCCTACGGCGGTGAACTAGTTGCTCACGGGTAGCGTGGAACAAAGTACACCAGTAGAGGTAAAAAAAGACGTTGTTTTCGGGCAATCAACACTTCGTCCATTGTCTCAGGCTGGCACTTGAATACGTGGCCATCATAATATTCACACTATTCGCAGAGGGTCAAATTTCGAGCATGGCCACTGCGGCCAACGGAGAATGGTACGAGACGCGCCTAAAAACACGTTTCTGACCACGAGGTGTGAAGCCTTGGGAAGAAAAGGAAACGAAGAAACCGCGGGGTAGTCGAGGGTAAAAGAGTCGAGAAGCGCTTCCGAGAAATACGCCCATGAATTGGTTATTCTTTTTTTTTTTTTTTTTCTTTTCCTTCGACCGCGTCCTATTCATTAATTATCGCCATTCACGAAGACCAGGCCCTTCTGATTGTAAGATCCGGGATCGATGAAACGCGTTTCGCGGTAACCGTGATTAAACCGTCGAGTTTTCGCGAAATAATCGTTGGGGAACTAGTTTTACTCGAGAACTTAATTACTGCTGTATTATGCGCGCTCGATGCGCGAATCAGTGGCTCGAGAAACAACGTAATTCCTGCTGCTTAGAAGAAAACTCGCCTCTCGTCGTGCCACTCCGTGAACGTTAATTATACGTCTTCGTTACCATTGTCGGCTTCCAAAGCTGTATATAAAATAATTATCGTCGTCCATCTTCTTCGACCATGCAAACCTATAATTTCAACTTGTTACCGATACTTCTCGGACAACATTTCTTTTCTACGCGGAACATCGATTGAAACGTGTTTGAAATTTCATTCGTTATGTGAAATGGAAAAAGACATGAGAAAAAAAGAAAAAACACGGAGCAAGGCAAAACGCACAAAACTGAATCAACCAAGTCTCCAGAGGGCTGGCGATCGAACCGATCAAATTAATTCGACCCCGAAAACATCGTGGAAGCATTAGCAGCTTACCCTAAGCTACTGCTGGTCTGTTACAAGTGTTTTACAGCGTGTTACATGGTGCAGCAGAACTACCCAGGGTTGAGGGTCCCTAATCTACCGAAACATCCCCCGGGATGTATCCAAGCATCGACTGCACTCGGATACGCTCCATTCGCCCTTTCGGCTATGTAAACGACCAAGTTACATGTTTCACGCGCTCGATAAATAATTCTCGGCCTGATGCATTTTTCAAGTGCGCCGGTATTTCGCACGGTATGTGTTGGGGAGCGTGTAGTAGGCGTTGAAAATGATGTTGGGTGTTTCTGAGTTTCATTCGTCCTAACTGTAAATTACTCATTTTTACAGAAAAATAATCTTATTATTGACAAATAAAAAATGAACACTGCAGTCACTTTTTGAGCTTGTTTTTTTACAACGTTTTTAAGGCTTAGATTTCACTTGTCACTGATAGATTCACTCAAAACTAGCGTTGCGCACTTTATAATAATTTAACACTTGGTAATAGCTATTGGGACGATGTTCGCTACTTTTTATTTTTCACGCCAATTCGAAGGAAGAATCGGTACAGCGAAGTCGAGACTAGCGTATAAAAATTGACGCGTAATGTCATTTTTACATGGGAAGGGGCTGTAACGCTACGCAATCTCCCGTCATTGGTTACGGGTGACCTGCGAACGTACGATTGTATCTTATAGCAAAACTATCAACCAATATATATTTGTTGGTATTCAAATTGGTGTAATTACTTCGATGAACAATACTCATCAACGTCATATAACGCAACACTAATTGACGTTAATTACAAGTCATTTAAACAATCTGTTACCGATCGATTAAATTCTCCACGAGTTTCCAGTTACCCAGTGCCTTCGTGGAAATATAATTTTTCTCGATAACGAATGCGACACGAGCGTAAGCACACTGCGGAAAACTAGCATTTTCACTTCAGTTAGCTTCACATTTACGTAGTTTTTCTTGTAAAATGGCAGCCAGGCTGAAACGGGGAAACCGCGTCTCTCGCAGAGCGAGACCAAGAAGACGACGAGTCGTCTCATTCATTCGACGACGAGGTAATTTCTCTCGATGAATCAACGAAAGGGCATTTATCCGTTCTCCGAGCCGCGAAAAGGGACGGAAACGAATTTTCAATTACGACGCACAAAAGCCTGGTTAATTCTCTGGGTTTAAAACGTCTTCGCGGTGCATAGCGAGCATGCTGAAGGGAGAGAGCTCGAGAAAGGTGGACAAGGAGAAGGGATGCACAGCGACGCCATGAAAAGATTTTCAAATTAAATTTCGGGATTAGTATCCTGGTTTAATACGGACAAGTGACGGCTGAAGACGTCCCAAGGGTGTGCTACGTGCTACCTTCGCCCTTCCCATGGGGCAACGTACACACGAGCCAGTGTGTAACGACGCGACGACGTTTCTGACCTACCCCCGTCTCGTAACACTTCGCGCGTTTCCATTTGCTCGATGTAAACTCGTCGTTCCACAACCTCCCTTTTTCTCGACTGGTCTTCACCATCTCGTGCCTGGTTGTCCAGCTGAATACAATTTCGATGAGTTGCGGGTCCAAACAGCAGATGCACCCCCTGTAGAAAACGTGGATCAAACTTGATGGGGGAGAATTTGTTATACGATAGAACGAGCCTGGAGATTCGTATGCGAATGTGTCGGTGTTTATCGTATCTTGTTCAAAGGACGATTAGCTTGATGATTCTTGAAAAATCTTTATAATAACAGAATTATTATTTAGACGTCGCGATTACCGTACTGTTACACTACTTACTGTTTAATACTTAACTCGTTCTCCGCAACGATTCGAAATAACTACGAAAATAAAGGAGCAACATTTTCTACTTATCGACTACTAGAAATGGAACGAAATGGAAACTACGAATCAATGTCATTGGACGATTCTACGTTAAACCCAAATTTATGGAGTTGGATCCTCAACGATCGGAATCATCGGACAGAATTGTAATATGAATTATCGAAGAAACACGGGCAGCCGAGATCTAAGAGGTTCTATTAGATACGAGGAGTCTAGCGCGAGTCAGCGAGGCAGTCAGCCAAGCAAGGCCACAGGTTTAAGGTCTTAACAGCTACTAAAGCAAAAGCTCCTTCTGTCTCGCTCTTAAGCATGGAAAACAAGCCGTGTTAGACGAAGGGGTGTATTGAGAGCCGCCATTGGCTATCCACGCTCCTTTATTGCCGGTTGCCTGGTAACCGGGCTGCCACCGACACACACCGATGGCAACCACCCTGAAACCTGACAGCGTCGCGCACACCCTCGCTTAGGAACTCGCAACCACCGCCACCAGCACCAGTACCACCACCAAGCACCGCCACCGTCTCTCGCCACCCGCGATGCTTCACGAGCTAGTGTACACACACGCACTCCAGCATTTTCTCAGCCTCTCGGAACACACGGGCACACACGGGCACACACGGGCACATTTGCGCCAACAAGTCGTGAACGCGTGAGGATATGCAATGGAATCCTCGTGTAGTCGTGAGAAGTTGGTTGTGTTGGTACGCGAAACTCAAACACTCAAAGTGTACGTACGCATGGCGTGAATATATTTAGCGAGAAAACTACCACTGTTTTCGCGCGAGAGGGTGTTTCGAGAGCTGCCTCTCTGGTCGCCTCTGTGTGTGTACAAAGTCTGTGCTCCTGGCCAAGTAGACCGCAAAGTTTTCTCTGAAGCTGCTGGATTTCTTCCTTTTATCGGCGTTCCTAACAGGAGTTGGAGAGGATACTTTCGCGGATGATTGTGTTCCGCTGGTCGTAATCGCGCGCAGGACGATCGTGGACGGAGGGGTGGAGTTGACGTTGCTGGGGGTTGAGTCTCGGAGTCCTCCCTTAACGTGGCGTGTTTGATGTATGCTTTCGTAGTAGACTGCAACTTTGGAATTAATATACTTCACGTCACACGATCGGGAAAGTTTGGAAAAGATTTTTAAGTTGGAAATTTCGATAAAATTTTAACAATCCTTAACCATGCTAGCTACTTGGTAACAATTTAGTACATAGGCACCGTCATTTCCGCGTAAAATTCATTAGATCCAACTCGTTGTATTAAATCGAATAAATCGTATCTGGATAATAGTAAATTTATTGGAACAGCGATATACACAAGCGCATAATCTTGGGAGTTCACTCATCGAGAAGATTAAAAACAATTGCTTCTGGAGTGGCTCTATGCGGAAACACGGCGTCTCCCTAACATAGCTCCCAAGGGAAGTCGCGACATCCCACGATATTCGAGGGCACTACGAACGGATTAGATCCAGGACAAATTAGAGAAGAGAGGCGCACTGGTCGTCGGGAAGCTGGGAATATATCAGGGTAGAGGGCAAACGTGTCCCGTTGGTCCCGTAACAGCTAACTGGATTTGATTAATCGATTCGGTTACAGCCTCCTACTTAGCCATCCTGACGCTTCCGGACGCTTCCTGACGCGTCTAATATCGATCATTCTCACGCGGAGGATGCATCGTCTCTGCGATGAAAATAAGACTCGGTTGAATTATGATGTTTTGCGATTGCTCGTCGAAATTATTTTTCGCGATTATGCGAAACGACCGCTCCACGATGCGCCCTGTATTACGCTTCAGGCTAGGGGGATTTCGCTTGACTTCTTGGACCGAGGGGAAAGAATTCGATCGAAGTTGTTCGTTTTTCCGCGGAGGATACGCTTGAGGAGGAGACGTCGGAAAAATTTTAAACCTTCGATACCATTTTCTTTTAATCAATTGGTTTATACAAAACACTAAACACTTGGTTTTCTTCTCTTTTTCTTCTTTTTAAAAGTTACACTGTAACATACACAAACTCCATTTTCTCCACCTTATTAGCATTGACCGTAGCTACTCGCTTACGCCCATAGCCTCCAACGTGCTGAGCGATTGGTTCAGTAGCTCGCGGTAAATAAGCGTACTTAAAAAGCTGGGAGCAGGAAGCAACGAGGAGTCGGGGTGGCGCAAAGAGGCCTCTCTACGATCTTGTGAAACAATGCATCGCGCGAATTTCGTGCTCGATGTCTTGAGTTGTGTGGAGTCGAGTGTCAAATATTTATTTTCCATTCGACTCCGTCGTTTTTCGCGCCTACGGGTGTACGTGCATGCAAATCGTATCGGGTTTTACAAGGAAAAATTATGTTGTCGCTGACGTAAAAAAGAAAAAGAAAATGAAATATTCTGTATATCATTTATTTAAGATAAGATTATTAAACGAAACGATGATCAATCTTTCACCCATCGTAGACATTATTTTATTTTAATTATCTTTTTGCTTCAAAGAATATGATTTTGAGCAATGCTAGCAGTCATGCTACACGTCCAGTCTCTTGGTTAGATTGATAAAGTAAATAAAGTAAAATTTATTCGATACTTGGCTCAGAAAAGGTGCTGGCGCATGGTATAGAGAGACGCGTGAATCTCTCTGGAAGAAATGTTGGATAAAATTAAACTGGCACGCGAGAAATTTGCTCGAATCGACTGAATGCACCCGACGCTTCCTCATTAAGTTCTTCGTCTTCGTGACGACCCAGAAGGAATACTTTCCTTCCTGTAGACTGTGCCAAAATGAGAGTAACGTCGACGATGGTTTTCGTTAAACTTGTTGCGAGAGATATCGAGTTAATATTGTTTTTTTTTTTTTGAGGTAATTTGGTGATCTTCGATAAAGAACTGCAAAAATTAATTGAAAAAAGCAACGCTAAGGACGCTATAAAAGCTACGTAACACGCTTTACAATCAAAAGCGATACATTATTCATTTTTAACTTGTTTCATTCTGTTCTAAACGAGTTTCACCAATGACTAGAAAGCTATTCCATCCTTTGACTTTGGGGAAACGTTTTGAAAAAGCAGTGAAATGCAATGGGAGCGAGAGCAAGGGTGGAGAACATGAACGCGAGAAAAACAAGGAAGAATTAACAATGCTTTTTAAAAGCAGCCTTCGCTATTTTCGCGTGTCGTGTGCTGTATGTCGCGCGCTCGCGCGCGTTCGTGATGCTGCTCGACTTGAAATACGTTGGAATTCCTCTTTCACTTTCTCTCTCCTAGACTTGAACTGGCTTTCTTGATGTTCACACGTTCGGAAAACTAGCTGTCACCGCGGTTCTTTTTTTTGTTTTCATAAAGCTAAAGGACTATTTCTCGCGTCTCTCGTAACTAGATTATTTTAATAATGAAACATCGACGAATGGAAGAAAAGTACTTCACAAAAGATATGAAAGAGCAGCCAACATTTTATTTTCCGCGAACACAACAATACAAGGGTTCAAAATTCGTGAGAGTGAAATTTCAAAGATACTATTTCTAAAACGCGTCATCGTTTTGGAAGTAACCGTCACTCTTATTACGTTACCTGCAATTTAACTAACCGAAAATTGCGTGAAACGCGCATAGAAAAGCGTTGCAACCAGCGTGAGCTGTAAAGGCTTGGGTGGAAATAATTTCTAAGAAGTAGGACGACAGGTGGAATAGTCGTATGCGCGTGGCCGAGTAACGTCAGTAATGTGTTTCGTGGGTCCAATTAGTTGAAGAACATATATAATTGGAATTAAGCTCTTAATTAATAGTTAATTAGCTGCCGGTAGTAACAGCGGCAGCAACAACTGTAGTAACGAGTTAGCCTCGGGGAGAGGGTTTCATTGTGGAGCGGCGCGCGGCGCGCGGCGCGCGCCGAGTAACCAGTTTTCGCTCGTTAATTCGAAATTAATTTATAATTGATAATTATTTTTGGCCCATAGGTCCTGTTCTTCTGCCCGCTCGACGAACCTTCCTAATTTCTTACCTAAACTACCCCCGGAACATTACCATTTACCTCGCCACGCACCCAGAAGCCGTCGAGTCACGAGTAATATGTTCGAAAAAAGGAAAAAGACGGAAATGTATTTTTTTATTCTCTCTGTATCGCTGACGTACACGCGTGCGTGTTGTTAGCTGCTCCCTAATTGGAGAACTTGGATTTTTGAGATGAAAATCCGCGCACGACCAACTGGACAATAGGGTTTCGCAACTTTTCTGCCCCTCTCTGTTTCTCCATTTTTTTTCTTTTTTCTTTTTTCTTTTTTATTTTTTACAGCAATTTTTTTCCACGCCACCGGGAACGGTTCCATCGAACCACTCGAAATTCTGTTAACGGTAGTAAATTTTCCGGGTATTTTGGCGGAATATCGAGTGTCAAGTCCTCGCTGCGACAGTCGATATTGCACGCGGAAATTGTGTTCCGAACTCCACGAGTTTTTCCGATCGAAACGCCTGTGCACCTATATCTCCCATTTTCGTTAATTGCGTTTCATTTTTGTTCAGACCGAATGGATAATGGTTTAAATGCGAGGAAACAGGTGTTGGACAAAGAGTCGCGTGATAAATGGAAAAATAGAGCCGCATTGCAAGCTTCTTAGTTGTGTGTCGATGCTTCAAAGGGTAAAATTGGAACATGAGATAAAAAGGATAAAAATGTAATCAGAATTTAGGTTGCGCTAAAATCTTACACTCCGCATTTTTATTTATCATACTGTCACTGACAACTCGATTTTTTTGAATTACCGAAAAACAGAGTTTCCATTTAATCATCCTAATTCTTTCTTAGAAATTTGCCTGAGAAGGGATTTTTCTTAATCGGCATTAAACATTAACAAACGAAAATCGAAGAGAAAATTCGTGAATTTGTGAAATCCGAGAGAATTAGTATCTCGATTTATTGGTACGTCAGGTAGAAGAGGTAATTTGATTCGTAATATACATCCCTGCCTCGAACAAAACGGCACGTATAATCATCAATTACAGCCAATTACCGTCATTAGTTTTAAACATATGTTATTTATTATCCGTGCGTTTAGCTTCGATTCAATACATTTGATGTTCCTGTTGCAGGTGTTGGACACAATATTGAATCAGGGAAAGACTTTACGGTCGACGGTCTTTCTGGTTTCAGCAAAAAGAAGAAAAAGAAGCGTCGTCATAGGTGAGTGTCACACCCGAACTTCAACAAAGAAAAGTTTTAATTATCGTTTGTGTTGCACCAAATTTTTCGTCGTTTCCACGAGAGCACGTTGCCATTGATTTTGTCCAACGTACCATGGAAAAATATTGATTGAACCGTAACGTGAAATCAGCGTGATAGAAATACGGGTGAATAATTAATAATCACCGGCAAAATTTTCGATGCAACGTTGAGAACTATTCTTTAGTATTTTCGCTTAATTATCCACGAGCCTGCGAGACAATAGCTTGCGTTTCGGTGATTTTCGTTCGGTGATAATGATAAATTTATTTCAAACGAATATCATCGTGTAATCGGCAAGTCCCATCCCCTATAATGAGTTTTCAGCTATTTTGGAAGTGACAGACAACCCGAACGCAATCACCGTTCCCCAATAATTGCATACCTACAGATGGACGAATTCAAACTCAAATTGCTCATTAAAAAATATAATTATCATTAGAAATCGATTCCATTGAAACGCTCGAGTTTACATCGCGAACGTGTAAGAAATGTATTTGCGTGCTTTTAATACGGAAGATTGAAAATTGTTGTTAAAAACTGATCGAACTGGTAAATGAAAAATTGATGCATTCGTGGATTGAACATGGATAAATGAAAATTTCACACGGCTTGAACGTTTCATTGTAAAATTTATGAAATCTCTTTTAAATTCTATAGAATCGGATTAAAGATAAATTTACGTCGATTGATTTGTTCGAAACTTGTTTCACCAAAATGTATAAAATTAAATTTTTCTTCGGCTACCACGATTGACGAAATTGTTTTTCGCCAGTATTGAAACTGTTATCCTTTTCTACCATTTTCACCTATGAAATTTCCGTTTCTTTTTTTTTCATTTTCTTTTTTCTTTTATTCTGCGTAGTTGTCATTTTCGAGTGTAGGCTAGTTTTAAGGGAAAAGCTGTAATGGCATATAACTAGGTTCATACGGTTGTTGCTCCAGGACGATCTTCACGTCACAGCAGCTGGAGGAGCTGGAGGCAGCCTTCAAGGAAGCCCATTATCCTGACGTGTATGCTCGCGAGATGCTCAGCCTTCGAACCGATCTGCCCGAAGACAGGATACAGGTGAGCAAAAATCAAAAGACCTATGAAATCCAACCTTCTGACCTACGAATCAGATGGCTTCAATACCACCACCCTCTTGTGAAATTCGCGGTTATTAAATTCAAGGATATCGAGTTGCTTCGAGTAAATTCTTGAGAATTTTGTGGAATCGATTCGAGTACTTTTCTTCTTGCTCGTTAATTTATGATTAATTTTTACAACCAAAAAGTTGCGCATAATTTGGAAAAATATTTCGTTGATTATGAGCCAAAGTAAGGGGTGAAATATGGAGTTTATAGTGTTAAGCGATTTCGAAATTTCAAAGATGCAAAAATAGGAATCATTGCTATGCACAAGGAAAGAAAAGTCGCGTAGTTTCCGGGATTAAGTAGGTTCGTTTTCAGCTATGAATCGCAAAGATTACAATTTACTTTAGCACTAATTTTCATCATTAACGAGAATTAACAACATTGCGCACTCTTTCGAGTATTTAGCAACACGTTGCGCGCGTGTCGTTTTGCTGTTGGAAATTCGATTCTAAAATTACAACAGCAAGAACGCTTTCTGCAAACAGATTGGACTGCAAAGGATATCATTATCAATTAGCGAGTGCTAGGTACTAGTTACATCGATATAAATTACCAAGTAATTAATCTATAAATTTATACGTTATTAACATAATGATATGACAAAGAAGCTGCCTATTTTCAATACTCTAGTAGATCGATTGACTCTACGTAATTTTCCTCATACACGGACTGATAATTTTGTTTAAAAGACACTATCAATTTTTTTTAACAAAAACAGAATCTTTCTTTTACCCACTTTATCTTGGAAATCAAGTAATTCCATTATCGTCCAACCTTATACGATGAAAGTTATTAGGAAATCCTTTTCCAAGATAATCCTTGATAAATTATTGAAACGATTTACAAATTATTAAACCCTTCTTTAAACGCAACGAATCGCAAATTCTCCATCTGATCGTAAATGGCACCTCATTTGTAGCCACGGCGATATCTCGCAGAATTATCGACAGCATGCATAAAGCGGCGAAAGAACAGTCGCAAATGAAAGGGGTAAGGTGTGCGACGGTGGTTAGTTGTCGGGGGTGGAGAGTAGCAGGACCAAAAGGCGCGACTATAAAAGGGAGAATTTTCCTGGTCTGACGGTTAGTTACCGTGGAACCGTAGAGTATGTACTAGGTTGAGATAGGTTTCCGCATGGCGGACATGGGACAAGGTTCCCTCTCTCTTTCAATTCCTCGTCTTTCTTCCTCTTTTCACGGTTCAACCCTCTGTCCTTGCCATGCCGCTTTTCTCTTCTCTATCTCATTCTTCACGGTCTTTCGCGCCACTGTTTCCTTTAGCGAACGACATGCGTGTGGTCTACGCTCGTGGATTCAGTAATCCTGCGAAATGCATCGAAACGGAGAGAGAACGAAGACTGGTTAAAGAGAATCTCGATCCTCCAGGAGCGTAGCGTGTCGAACCGATGCGAGTGTGATACTCGACACGTGGGTGTGCACGCGCTTCAACGTCCACGCGTATTCGTAGATGAATGACCAGAACACGCACATGTGCGACACTGATTATTTGATATAACTCAAGGGACAGGGGAAACGAAGGTTAGAGGCTGAAGAGTGGTAGTGACACGCGAAGCAAAGATAGCAAAGGAACCGCTAGAGAAGGTGATACCGGGGGGTAGAAAAAAAAAACTGAGAGTGAGAGCGAGGAAGACGAGTCGGTTAAGTGGAGAGAGAAAGAAAAAAGAAGCGAAAGACCATAAGAAAAAGAAAGAGAAAGGGAAAGAGAAATAGGGAAAAGTAAGCAAAAATGGATGTTAAGAGAAGGGATAGGTAGGTATGCACGGTCGAGTCGCGTTTCACGGGGTTGTTGAAGCTTCGTGGCTGAAGCGTATAGGCGCGTATATAGAGAGGGAGAGAAACAGAGAGAGTGAGAGAGAGAGAGGGTGAGAGAGAGAGAGAGGGAGAGGGTAGGCGCCGTGGTACGACAAAGCGGCCATTGCAGGATGGGTGCGGTCCCGCGAGCCAATCAGAGAGACGAGTCGCAGACCGGTTGGCCAATCAGGCCGCGCCTTCCACCCGTCTTTTGTTTCTAAATTTGTGCGCGCGGCGGGGACACAATATAACGAGCGCGCGGGACGAAAAGAGGGGTTGGTAATCGTTAACGGTGATATTTTTGTGTGGGAGTGCCGGCTTCTTCGTCTTTTCCCTACCTCTTCTTTCACCCCACTCCATCCGCTGCGCTTCCACCCCCATCCTTCTCCGCATTCCCTCCCGTTCACCGTCATCTCCTTCGTCGCCTCTCTGTCTGATTCGTTGCTGCGTGAATCTCCTTCCGCTTCTCGATCTAGCACGAGTCTCCATCGAGTTTCTTCGTCCTGCATGCCTCTGTTCCTGCCTGTTCCACGACCACTTCAACCCCATATTTCTTTCCTAATTTCTTTGTAGCTCTTCTCTCTTGGCCCTTTGTCCTGCGCGTTTTTTGTTTCTCGCGCGCTCACACGGGCACACGCCGACGCGTGTCGCGAAACAACGCGAAGAAGAGCTCCGCGCTGGCCAGTTTTTATATCGATTAAGGACATTTTGAGGAGCTTGATTCGGTTCACGAGTATTCTCGTTGTCGAAAGTTGGTAAAACGTTCGCTAACGCGGATCAAACTCCACGATAAAATTTCGAAAGTTTAATCGCTTATTCGAACCGTAACGAACCGTTAACATCGGAACGAAAAAAGAAGACTGGAAGGGACTGCTTCCGCTATCAAATGAAATTATCGTGTCCAGTGGGCGATTTGACAATGCGCCGTCTGTCAGCTTTCGAGCGCTGAAGTGTTATTACTTGGTTAAATAAATGGGTTCGGTTAGATTGACGCAGACTGAGCAAATTAATTAGTTATGCTCATTGAATTCTATACAAGTCGGGACAAGACGGAAATACGTATTTTGCGAAAAAAAAGAAGAGAAAAAAATGGTTGGCACAAACCTACATAATTTTTGTTTTAGAGTTTCCTACAGAGTCTGACGCGAGCTCGTTCCATCAGAAAAATGTGGAAGAAATGTTGCATTCCCTTTGACAAGACTCTGCTCGATTTTTGGTATTGAGAGGCTTTCTCATTTCGAACAGGGACAAAGGGATACAAGAAGAAAGGAAAGCGTCTTCTTTGAAGAATGGAAAATGCTAGGAGTATTTCTTCGTCTTTTCTTAGCTGGGAAATGAAAAACTCCCAAGTCTCGTTCCATGGTATTCATTTCGTAGACAATAATACTTGGTTCCCCAAAATACATAAAGATTTTAATGTACTTCAGCTTTTCGAGTGGTGAGCTCTCCAATAGCAATCTCAAGCAATGTCTGTTAAATTTGCGTAACGAAAAGGATCGTAATAATTGTCAATTCCCTACCCATTGATTCATATTGTCATTTCACGAGACTTTTCAAAGCTTGTTACATGCCCGATGCTGACAACACGAAGAAAGAAAAGCCAGAATGCTCCCGCGGTGAAGTTAATCGAAATGTCTTCGGCAGACCTCCGTTCGGGCTGCTCGCGTAATTGTACATGCGATTCACGCGTGCGACCATACAATTGCGAATTACCGCTACCGATTCTAACCAGAGATCCTAACATTTTTCTCGATCAAAGTAGTAAAGCTTTATTATGAGCGAAAGAATTTTCGTACCTTTGTACAAATTAACGCCTACACGTCTATAAATCCATTCGAGGACTTTGAAACGGACGATTTAAACGCTCTATTTTCGGTGAAAACTAATTATTCTTCACAAAATTTTTCAAAAACCTGATTAAATCCTTGAAGTATGAAATTCTATCGATATAATTGGAAAATACTCGATAGAATTCTTATCGACTCTTCGTGAAAGAAACTCGATGAGGCTCAAGGGAGCGTCTGGTTTCCAAATTCACCCCCATACAGGAGGAAAGACCGATCGACTTGACTACTCGTTATCGCGATCGCTCTCGTACTCGCAATGAGGCTGCGTCTGATTGGCGCGCAGAATCGCGCACAAACGGACGTAATTTTGGTGGCCGGAGGGTTACGGCTTCTTATGGGGGTGCGAAAATTACAGGCTGCCTCGCCACGCGTCCTTTCAGTATGATCGATATGTATACACACACGCACACACACACACACATATATATATATATATATATATAATATATTATATACCCCCATTCGCAGAAGGGAGTCCTACCTCGCGAAGTGTTTTGGACAAAATGACACCACGAATCACTGTTCAATTACCGTTTAATTTCAGCAGAGCAGTGGGCGCGAACGCTTAATAAATCGTGCGATGCTGGCAGCGTCCTTTTAGTCGCTATCCCTGCTGTTAATTGCATTTGGATCATACGATTTTAATTTGTCAATACACGTATTGTATTTTCTAAGCACGACGTTTCCTAACGTTTCAAAGACACACGATTCCTTCTCTTCCGAAGGAGATTCAAACGAGCATATAACGGGCCAGTTGGAGTGTAAACTGGTAACAAATAACTGGTCGTACAAACAGAGCGTTGGGAAAGGAGAGCCAAAGAAAAAGGTGTCATCTTTCTTAAGCACAGAGACGTTTCTTGGTTGAAGTTATCCGGGTAATGAGGCCCGTTACTCCCACGGGTTTGTTCGAAAAAACAACACGAGTATCTAGCCATAAGCGACCCATAAGCGACCCATTAGCGAAGAATTTTGACGTGGTTCACACAATCATGTTGCACGAGCAGGGAGAGGAGTGGAAAGTCGGCTGGCTGTGTTGCTGAGAAAGAAATTGACTTCAAGTAGCGAGGAACGGCTCACGAGGCGCAAGTCATCTACGGAGCTCTCTAGTGGGTTCTCAGCCTGCTTCCACGTACATTTCTTGACAAAGGTTCCTCTGAAGGAAGCCCCCTTCCTGACAACAGGGCCCCATTGTCAGTCCCCGTTTCAGCCGAGGCGCCATTGAGGATTCGTTAGAACGGCCTGCCAGGTAGGGACGCGTGACCGAGACCGCGAGTCTTCGACATTTCCTTTCGATCGTGCACGATCATCCTCGACCCTCTGGTTTATACGCTTCACAGTCGCGTAATTATTGCCCGGAACCATTGGTTCGCGGAATCGGAATTTGGTAAAGTTTAGAAACTCATGGTTAAATGTGTACAAGTATTTCAAAATGTGTCGCTGGTTGCTGTCGTTGATTAAATTGAGTTTGACTTGTCGAGAAAAAATAATTTATTTCTTTTAAGAAAGCATAATTTCTAACGAATATGTTTGTTACGCCATTCTTTCCCACTAAATAAGTAAAATGTTTCGTCGCTAGTTTCCGCATGAAAATTTTATGCGAAAGGGGGAAAAAAAAAAGAATAGGAAGTATTTCAGTTTCTCTCGTACTTACTCGTTCATTAATACGCGAGTTGCCGCGTCGCTGATCCCGGAAGAATAACTCGTTGGGCCCAACAAAATGGCGTTCCTTTCAAGGGCTTTTAAGCTGGAACGCTGACAGCATAAAGCATCGCTCGTAAAACCAGCTAAGAGGCTCGTTCGAATTCGATCTCGCTCGACAAAGATCCTCGATTCTTCAATTGCTTTCGTTCAATGTTTCCTCCAGGAACAGTTAGTTCCTGCTACTGAATTATGTGGAAGATTGACCTAGCTGTAAACGAAAGGTTCTTTACACTCGACGCGAAAACGAGCGGAACAACTGACAGCAATGGAATGAAAAACAAAGATGTCTTGGTAACTTTGTATCTTCCATTTCCGAAACAGTGTCAAGTATTTCGAATATTCTGCTTTCAAATTACTTCTAAATTGACAATTCCCTGTCGATGGGATAAATTAAAAAATACCCAAATTTATTTATACAAATTCACAATAATAAAAGATAGAACAAAAGTGAGTGAAAAAACACGCGTAATTTGGGAAGAAGTTCGTTCAACGAAATCGTCTTGGAACGACTGGCGGAAGCTATCGCAAGGACAAGGATAAAATTAAGCGTGGGATTCAAGAAGGAAAATAATCGTTGAAATGAAGCATAATTCCCTGGGCATTAGGAATTTTCATTTTTAATCCACTCGTTTCCGTGGACAATTTGCTCCTGAGAGTGGCGCATTACCAGACGACAAGAACAAAACCGTTCTTCTCCCTCTCGGCCGCTACCAAAATGGCTCGCGACAATGACGTGTCGTCGGTGAAGACGTCGGCCGTGCAACTCTCCGTGTCGCATCGTTCGTAGCGAATGAAATCGGTGGATTCGAGGGTCCTGGACTCGTTCGGTCGTTTAGACCGATGAACAGGAAGAAAAGGGAGGAAAGCTGAAAGTTTGGCTCGTTTCGAGGATATAATCTACCGCGCGAGGAGAAGAAAGTAACGAGGAATCGAGTTACGTGCTCCATCCCCGACGGGGCTCGTTCCTCTTCAACCCTCTTCCACTCTATCGAGGCTCTTGTCCTCCCGCAAAGAAGCCCGGCTAAGAAAGGGTAATGGCGCGGAAACGGGTCAAATGACCCGCGAATTTTCATCGGACGAGACTTCCTACTTGTGTTTATGTTTAATGGACGACCGGTGTCATAAGTCGATGTAAATTGTTCCGAGGTATTATCATTTGCACGGCGAATTTATGGTAATTTTCGACTCGACTTCAACTATAATCCCGTCCATCGTGTCGAGCGTACACATTCATCCCTTATATTTTTCAATTTATTTACATGCTACGCGTTCCATGATGTAATCGTACCGATTCGATACGCAGAAAAAGAGATTAATTTCTGTTTCTTTCAAAATCTATTTGTTTTCACCATCGCCAGCTGACGAATCAAAATTATCCACTTTGTAAAATGCTGTCTGTTATTTTGCCTGGAAGGAACGACGATCGGCTACCTCGGTGTTTTCTGAAAGATTCGATTCTTCTTTGCAGACAGGATATGACAGGTGGATATCCTGGATAAAGGACTGAGAAGGACTCGAGTTCGAGTACCTAGAGAAGACGTTAACACGTTCTAAAGGCCGCGCTAACGCTGTGTAAACAGCGCTGAGCCCTAAAATTAGCTCTTCTCGGACAGATAAAATAAATATTTTTGCGTCGGACCATCGTTAACGGATTATGAAAATCCTTTTTTTATTGTGCTCGGAAGCTCAGGTGCTGTGCGTCAGCAATCATTCGATCTCAAATAATTATATTGTCATTTGTAAAAGAACTTTGGGGTACTAGCCGTTTCGTTGCTTAAAATTCATATTTAATTTTATCCATTTAAACCTTTAAACTTTTTAATGTTTTAATCGTTAACTTGAAAAACTTTTGCAATTTTTACTTTCGAATTGAAATAATCGAGATTCGACGGTTATGGAATAAAAAATCATAACAATGAAACGATCGTTTCAAAAACAGATGTATGCTATTACACGAATACCAACCTTTGCAGCTAGCATAAGAATCGAATAAACCCATAGACCATAAATTCCACGTAACCGCTAAATCGTCGCAGGACTAGACGCTTAATTACATTTCCCCAGATTGCAAGGATAGCTGAACTCAACCCCCAAAGAATGTTTCGCATACTCGATTCTGAATCGACGTGTGATTACGCATAGGCCCCGAGCAGAAAATCGTCGAGTAGGAAATTTCGAAGCTGGTCCTTGCCCAATTATTGATTTTGTCTTTTCGATGGTCACGACCGCGACAGGAAAGCGATGCACGCGCACACTCGCGGAGAGAGGCTACGCACAGAAGGGTATTCGCGTGTGTGCTTCAGGCCGGAGGGGGTTACAAAGCTACGAACGCATTAAATACTCGAGAGCGCAATGTCCTCGGATGAGCTTTACGTACACCGATACACACTTTGGAATACGCACACAGGCAACGAGACACGCAGGCGACACGCACACACACAAAGATAGAAGCTAAATTGATTGCGTCTAAAATCCAACGAGCTTTCTCGGCTTTTCGTTTTCAGCCACGAACCGCAGCGACACGAGCACGAAGATGGCGAGGAACGACCTTTGTGACGGTGCGACGAGTGCGTTTCACAAAAATATAACCTCGCAAAGAGGCTTTCTCTTTTTCCTCTTGCTACCTTTCTTTTTTCTCCGTGCTTTTTGTCCCCTCTCCTCCTCAACCCCCGTCTTCACCCGACCATCCTCGTCCCCCCGCACTCTCTGTGGATGCATGCCTCTCTGTAAACGGATCACCTTCCTTTCCGGGGGCTCGAAAATTCCATTTCGCGTGGCGCCACTACGATAAATAAGTTCTTCGCGATCAAAAGGGATTTTCTGTCCTTCTGTCCCGACTCCAACTAACGAAACTCAAGGATCGACTCGTTTCAGCAACTTCGAAAGAAGGAACACCCGCGATGCTTCAATCTCTTGAAGTAACTTTGACCAAGTTTCGTTACGAACGAAACATTATATTGTAACCATAACCTGAAGGAATCGATTCGTTAGAGCAGAATAGAATGGAAATCGCTGTCTACTTTTTTAAAAGCAGTCACTCGTGAATCCGCGAACGATGGCAAATAAGGTTGTTAATAAAAATACGAAGCGTGTTGATCAAAAGAAATTTTTAATGCATCGGTAATCCTAAATCGTGAAACGATTCGAAAATACACAGACTCAATGGAATGCGTAATTTCGCGCTGCCGCTTTTTAAATTCGAGGCATTTTTACGTATAATGGCGCGCAATTACGTGACAATTCCAGCGTTTTCCAACAGTGTTGAATTCAACGTTTTTCCCGGATCTAATTGATCGCGAACCAATTGTGGAAAAAAAAAAAAAAAAAAAAAAATTCC